>JABWIB010001389.1:6846-25401 GCA_016617825.1 Platyplectrum ornatum | reverse complement strand
CTAAACAAACTGCGGGGAGCCGATGCTTACGCATTGCGTTTCTTTGATGCGCTATTTGCGCGCGAGTTGCGCACGAGTTGCGCGCGATTTACGCGCTTTGCGCCCAATTCAGAGTTGCTCTAATTGATGAAAAAACGCAAGTCTGCATAAGGCGCACAGCGCAACCATGCACAATCTGCGCGTGCGCTGCGTCCGAACTCTGGATCTGGTCCAATGTCTCTTGGTGATTTCACAAATAAGCCTCGTCCAGAAGCTATTCTATGTCAATCATAACGTATCCCCTAACTGTCCTGATTTCAGCGGGACAGTCCTGCTTTTGGGGCGACTTTCCCAATGTCCCGATTGCCTCTAAGGGGACAAACTGGTAGGAAAATACTGCGGCCGAGAAAAGGGGCGGGGCAGGGAGGAGTTGGCCGTGACGGAGTTAGGTGGGGCCGGGGCTTGTGTGATCATAATGGTTCAATCCTCTATAAAAGCTGACTAGTATTAAAATTATATAAAGCAGTACAAAATGTGCAATAAAGCAAATAATAAATAACAGCAGCAGCAGCAACAATAGTAATAATAATAAATTAGCCTCAATGTACTATGTCTAACCCCCTAAAAGGCTAATCAATTGTTTATTAGTAATAATATAATAAAAATAATAATATTTTACATTCATGTAAATAAAATAATAAATAATTATTTTCCAAAAACAATGTAAACCTAGCTGTGTTTGTCTCATTTATACATTATAACATTTTTAGGTCATTTTAGAATAAATAAATGTTTTTCATCTTTGATAACTGGGTTGGTTATACTTTCAACAGAAAATATTGGTTCCACACATGTGACTGAATAACACCAAACTCCACCAGTGATATACTGTATATTAGGAAGGACGTGTACAGGCTGATCTGGAAATCTAATTCCTAGCAGCAGCTGTTTACTTTGTCTCTGTGTTATCCCACACATATGGTAATATTGTCAATCATGCACCCCATGCTGAGGCAATAACATGCACCATTTCAGTTCATCACATCATGTAAAATAGGCCTCCTTATCTTGCCAGTCCTACAAATCTGAGGTCTACACAACAAACAGCCAAATACAGAATCTGCTACAGGTCCCAAAACCGGGAGTGTCCCAGAAGCTGGCAAACCCGAGGAAGACAGCTGTGTGACATAGGTGACGATGATACCAGCAGTGTGGAGGGGAATGTTACCCTGCTCTCATGCCCATAGATTCTGATAATATGGGTTAATGGAAAAGATGACAGATGTAGCCCTCTGTCGTGTTTTGGGATGTAATCAAAGAAAATAAAGGAGAGATATAGAGTGGCAGGAGAATAAAATTCCCATACAAATCCCCCCACAAAATTATTGCTATCCCTAAGGATGGAAAGGGGGTTCCATGCAAACATTATGACCCTGATGTAGGTTCACTCAGAGCTGAAACGTGTTGGGATAATATATAATAGGGAGCAAGAGACTTAGATAAAAGCATATCCACTCACAGTTGAGTAAAGATTAGGGTTGTGGGTACCCTAAAAATAATCTCCTCCTATATCATCTACTGAACGGGTAGGAATTGCTGCTTATTGAGATTTTAAACTGTTTTATGGGCGTTTTTATATTGTATTTATGAATTAGATATTGCACGATTATGGATTACAAATCAATGTTTTGATTTTAATTTGAATCCCTGGATTATTTACAGTGGCATGATAAAAAAAAAAACTAAACTTTAATTTGCAACCAAACCCGAGCCTCTCCTTCATATGCGCCCCTCTGCCTTCTCACAAATCCAGGTCTGTGAACTGGGACCCGCGTTTCCCTCTGCGACTTTAGTGCGTGTTTCTCTTTTGGGATTTGGCTGATGTGTCGAGCCTTGGGGGAGGAAATCAGCGTTCTTTCACTTTCCTCCGGCATAGATTACCTGCCGTTCCTCATCCCTCAATGTTTTGCAGGCACCTCTCCAACCGCAGACAATTTAATAGGGGTAGATTTAAATAAACACACTTTTCTCAGGTCATTGCTCACTAACTTACTGCAGCACACTGACAGCTCTGGCTTCTTAATTTGTCTGTTTCCTTTTAATTGACCAGATTAATTATTTCCACCTTGCCATTTGTCAGGGAGGTCACAGCTCCTTCTCACTGCGTTAATAAACTAATTCAGTTATTGTTCTTGTAATTAAGAATGTTAGTTACAGGTCACATTTAAGATCGGGCTGGTGTAAAATCAATTCATTTTTTATTAAGAAAGAATTTCCCAATAGAAGAACCGTATCATTTGAGATTTTATTTAAACGATAAAGAGGAAAACACAGACACGAAACTTTGTTTAATAGCGAAAACTAGCATAGCAGATTTTTAAGAGGCACTGCCTTCCCCTACTCATCAGGTCTGATTAGATTTGAGCAGCAAAGTGGCAAAGTGGTAAGCATTGCTGTGTTCTAGGACAAGATCCAGACTCCCATAGTGTATTGCAGAAGTACTGTGCACATGGGAGCATGCCAGTAACACATTGCAACTTTCCTGGATGACACATACAGTGATGTATATGATGACCCGCCATGTGTAGAGCGTGTATGCAATCCTTCTGTTCATACAAGCTCCAGTTTACATTGAGAGGGTGTATAAAAGTTAGGGTTCTGGTTTCGTAATTGCCATGTGTGTGAGTGGACCTCACTCTGCAGCTAAAATAAATGCCAATCCAAGGAAGTGGGAGAAACCAAAGGTCAGCAGTTTGGGGTTTGGGCAGAGGGTGTCATTTCTCTAAATAATGCCCAAAGACCCGCCCTTGGGATTGCAAAGGCGTGTTAGTAATGATTGGGGCTGAGGCACTGAATTACAAGAAATCACTGCGTCAGTCCAGGTCCCGGGAGACTTGCAGACTCTCCAGAGATACTGGGAGAACTGTCCGCAATTCAGGAGTCTCCCAGACTTTCCCCAGAAGAGTCGCAGCACGGAAGCCTCAGAGGAAGAAGGAACGCCTGAACTGACTAATAGGAGATGCTGGCTTACAAACTTGACTGACCCTTGGTTTATAAGGTTTCCTTATACCAGGGGTTCTCAAACTAGTCGTAGGTTGTCTACCCCTGCCCAAATCCCATAGCGCCAGACCTGCAGCAGGGCGATGGTCTCTCTGAGGAAGTTGCGACCCCATGCAATTTTAGCTGCGACCCACTCTGGGGTCCCGACACACATTTTGAGAACCGCGGCTTTATATCCTTATTTGGTGAAACTGTGTTATCATTTAACTCTTATTGTTGTAATCTGCTTTGAATTTATCTCTATTCACCATTGCTGTGTTGATGCATTACTTCTTTGGATCCGGTTTCTTGTAAAATTGTTAATTCTTTTACAATAACAATCAATCAGATTGTACAATCAATCAGATTGTACAATCAATCAGATTGTACAATCACTTATAGCCCATTTAGTTTATATACATACACTACATTGATACTCGATTAAAATGGAAACAGAATAAAAAGGTAAGTTTTTGGGGACTGTCACCATACATGATATCACAGCATAATGGAAATGCCATCATATAACAAGTTGGAATATTAGTCAAAATTGCATTTCACGTGAGCTCCAGCCTCCAGGTGCAGAGCTCTCTGAGGATTTGCCCAACACAATCCTCTGTTACAGCCAGACACATCATTTCCATTATAGGCAGCGAACCCTGGAACTCTATAGCCTGCAAAACAGCCTGCATATACTACTCGACAGATCCATGTGAATTAGCAATATTACATACACAGTGCTGCAAAACGGATACCAATCTCCAAGTGAACCCGACCCAGACTTACACAGACATGTTTTACTGTCATGTCTAACAGAAATGTAATCAAAAGGAAATTAATCATGGTATTTTACTCATTGAGATAGTAAAAAAAATATGGTAACATACATATTCTTCTTACTTAATATATAACAGAACCTTCAACATATTTCATTTTTCTGTACTATGCTTATATAAAAACATATGTTGTAGATGAAGAGCTTTATGAAAGTATTAAACTTCTTGGAGGTGGACAGAATCATGTTTTATACAAACCACATGAAAAAGGAAAATGATGGAAAATCCTATGGTTCAATGGAATAAGCTTCACTGAGAACTTATTACATTAGATGTCAGGACCAATCCTGAAGATAAATGAATTTCTTCTCTCATCAAATGTTATTGCCAGTAATAAGGAAGGAAGGATGTCATGTAAAGTTTTAGAAGTCATCATTTGGTGAGGTATACATTATATATATATATATATATAAAATCTGTTGGGTCTAGAAAAGTTATGGAAGTTATGGAGAAAAAAAAAACCCCAATAACCTATATTGTATTTGGTATTTGTAAGTGTAGAAGTATGTTTCAATAAATCTACGGTATATATCTTAGCCAACACCAAAATGTAACTTCTGGTAAATTACTTGAAATTATCTTTATATGTATATTATTTATTACTCTCTAAGTTTTCTTTCAAGAGAATATCAGATTAAACATGAAACATGAGTGTGTGGCTTATGAGGTTTTCATTTATCAGATTCATCAATAGAGTTGCATGAATATAATGAATAATACTAATAGCAGCAGAAGTAAACGTGATTGTTAAAGTTGCAGTTTGTCAGCACATGGGAATGCATTTTATTAATATGACAAGTAAGAGCAGTTTGCAGAAAAGGCTGTCAGGGTTCATTAGGAACCTAATAACATGCCTTCTTTCTGTTCTTCACGATGGCCTTGCCCTTCCCAATTCAGACCTCCTTGCACATGGGTGATCAATTGTGGCAGAGCTGAAATACTCTGCGGTGCTGATGCTAGCAGTCTTACAGACTTCATCTCCTGCTTAGTGTATGTAGAATAGATAAGAATGCCGCATATGCACTGAATCTAGCAAAAACACACTGACATAATAATAATTTTCTGTTTAGTAACATATCCGAAAAGTAAAAAATATAGGTTTATCTATATGTTATTGGTGGAGGAACCAAACAGATATATGGTTATGATGTGTGATTTGATTGCAAAGGGGAATAGATATTAGTCAGGGTTGCAGACCTTTAGCTTCTCCCTTCCAGGAGAAACCAAAAAACAGTTGACAGCATAGGGAGTAGGAAAGAGAACGTGATTTATGCAAGTTACACTCGAAGCCAGGTATGGTAAATCACATGCATTCATAGTAGCGATCGGGGCACAGGCATTTACATTAAGTCACTGTCTTAGTCTGGGTCCAGTGAGACTCTCCTGGGATACCGGGAGAATTACCCGAAATGCTGGGAGAGATGGTAACCCTGATATAAGTCTTGATTATAGCATATGGTAGGGTAGCACTGATGGCTCAGTAAGTAGCACAGATGCCTCTCAGCATTGAGGTATTAAATTCGATGCCATGGACAGGATTCAGATTCATTTAGTAAATTTAGGCCAATGTGACCAAACTATTAGCCTACAGCCACAGTTTAGGCACTAACATTAAACATGATCACTCTGCATTCTTAATGTGCATTCCATATCACCCATAAGCAGTGGCAACCAGCTTCTGTTCTTCGCATGAGTGGTCCAAGATTTGCATTACATTATTAGGTGTGTATGTTCCAGTCCAGAACTGGTTCCATTGGTTCTTACATATACTATAGGGCAGGGATAAGCAACATGCGGCTCTCCAGGTGTTGTCAAACTACAGTACAACAACTGGAGAGCCGCAGGTTGCCTACCCCTGGTATAGGGGACCTACATTTAGCTTTAGCTGGTTTGTTTGTATTTTAAACATCTGCCTATATAAATTCATCCACATAGTTCATCTGTACATTTATGATAAAGGTGTCATTTTGTTTGCTGGTCAGTTTAATAGTATAATGGTTTATTAGGAGATAATATTTCCAGTCTATACGTGACTTCTGCCAATGGTAATACCATAAAAATTAGCAGGAGGACAAATTATAAGAACACTAGTGCAAGAATCATGGCCAGTGCGAATGATTAGAATAATGTAACATTTTATGCGTATTCTAGGGCAGTTAATATAAGTGTGCAATTTAAACCCAATGGACAGATAATATTTTCTGTTAGCATTACAAATACTTGTTTCGAAAACAGTCTTTAAAAATGCAAATTAAAAAAGTCAATTAAACTGTTCAGCCACAACTCATCGTATATCATATCAAGGACATTGCAGTGATAAATTGCAACGTTAATAAATCTTTAGTCTAAAAGCAATGTTCCTTAATCATGGATATAATTTAATGTCCCATCGTCAAAGTGTTTCAGGTAATGTGATTTGTGTATGAACCTTTAGTATCCTGCCGTGACTTTGCGAGTCACAATGGGGGTACAAGCAACTCGATAATTTAACAGGTCATTGCTAGCCCAGCGCTGGTTCCAGTTCATAGTATATCAATTTCTTTTTTAATTATCAATGTTTACATTTTAGTGGAATAAATGCTTGGGGGTTATATAAAGTAAAATACTGGATGGAATGTAGAATATCTATGAATACACAAGCCCCATATGCACCGTTCAATTTGACTATTAGGGCGAATGTTTGGACTAGTGTGTATTTTGCATTCATTATTATAACTTTATTTCATATTGATTGGCAAACAAAGGGGACTTTCCAGTAGTCCAGAAACCCCCATGAATGTGTTACATGTGGGTTACATTAAGGATCTGGAGCTTGCACACTGTATATTGTATGTGTGGTATATTAGGATTTAGAAATTACACATGTATACAAGTAAGAGGAAAAGCCTTGCAAAAGAACTAGTATGAAAGTGGTGCATCAAAGCACATTAATAGAAAGTTGAAGAGTGTGGAAGAAAAAGGCAAAGTATTGAACTGAAGCTGGAGTTAGTCCATCAAGAGCCTNCACACACAGAGGGATCCTTGACACGGGCTCCAAATGTCGTATTTCTTTTGTCAAGCCGCTCCTGATCAACAAACGCCAGAGGCGTCTTACCAGGGCTCAAGAAAGAAATAAACAACTGGTCTGTTACTCGTTGGTCCAAAGTCCTCATTTGGAGCAAATTTTGCATCTTTTTTGGAAAACAAAGTCCCAGAGTCTAGAGGAAGAATGGATAGGCACACAATTCAAGATAATTGAAGTCCAGTGTGAAGTTTCCACAGTGTGTGTTGATTTGGGGAGGCATGTCATCTTCAGGTTTTGGTCCACCAAGTATTATTAAGTCAACGTAGCAGTCTTCCAGGACATTTTATAGCAATCATGCTTCCTTTAGCAGACAAGCTTTATAGAGATGGTGAGATCAATGATTACTGTGGGATAACTGTGCTGGCTTGGCCAACAAACTCTCCAGATCTAAACCCCATAGAGAATCTAATATAGGCTACATTAGGAGATTGATACATTGGTGCAATTACACATACACATATACTAGGGGCAATTTAGTCAGCTGCCAATTAACCTACGATCATGTTTTTTTGGGGTGTGGGGGAAAATCTAAGCACCCGTAGGAAACCCATGCAGACATGGGGAGAACATACAAATACCACACAGATTAATTTAATAGATTTAGTAACCTGAAGTGTAGATGTTGCCCATAGCAACCAATCAGATGCAATCTCTTACTTTTCTAGAATCTGTTTGCTATGGACATGTCCACCTTTCCTTTTCTGCAGTTTAGCTATTCTACCCCTAATGTGAAAGAGACATTAATGCAAATTCCTATTTATAAACTACATCTACTTGCTCATTTTAAATCAAATCAACCCGCACATAAACACATGGACAATCCTGACGAAAAGTTGCCCACTTCTACATGACTTACACAAAACCAATTTCATCTATATAAAGAAACAATTGATAGGGACGTTTTCTCAGTTTAGTGTACCAGGCATAAAACAAATGACACAACTATGGCCACTTATCAAGAGTTGACATTCTTACCTGAGTGGTTACTGTGGAGATGACAGCTGTGTTTATTATAGAACATATATCTTAAAGTCAAGAAAATAGAAGTATTGTACCTGTCATGGGAAATATAGTAAACTCATATATTATATAATACTGAATTAACAATGTGTGTTCTCCTTATAAATCACAGTATGCTTGTATGTAACCTATGTATAAGGGAATATTCAGGTATATTTTTTTGCATATATTGCAGTGATTAATACACAACTTTTAATATGCAATTCAAATTAAATAGATTTATTGGTAGATTGTACTGCAATTTTAAAATGAAAGAATATAAAAATATAAATAGAAAGCATGTAAATTTGCTTGTTAGAATCATCGACATAGCTTACCATACACTATATGACTCGCTCAGGGTATGGGTAAGGATTGGCTTGTCACAATGTCATCAAAAAGTGTCTTTTCCTGAACAATCAGACCACTGAACAACAAAAAACGTTTTAGAACAAAAAATGTAGCTAAACAACACAAAACATTATAGAACAAAAATACAGATAAACAACACAAAAACTTTATAGAACAAAAAATGTAGATAAACAAAAAACATTATAGAAATATAGATCTAGAACACAAAACGTTTTACCACAAACAATATAGATAAACAAAAACTGCTATAGAACAAAAATGGAGATAAACAAAACATTATGAAACAAAAAATATAGATAAACAACACAAAAAGTTATGGAACAAAAAATATAGATAAACAACACAAAACATTATAGAACACAAAATGTTATAGAACAAAAAGGTAAAGGTAAATAAAACGTTATACCACAAAAAAGATATACAACAAAAAAAGATATATTACACACATATTCTGTGTTTTTTTAGGGTTTTATTTATACAGAAACAATTAGCATTTAACAGTTATGGAGACAAATTGCTTTGTGGTTTCTTAGTAGTTATGTTTTACTTTCTACTTATTATAAAAAAGGGTCTTAAATTATCACTATCAATCAGGAGCAGCACCACCGGCAATAAGTCAGGACGGCTTCCCCATCATCAGGCTTAGCGCCATGTAAGCTGGTTTATCAGATTCTATTTACACAGGTGCTGGGTGTTTGCATTGCACATGTTCTGCTTCTAGATGGCTTGTATAGAAAGGAGCACTCAGCATTTATAGGACAATAAATATTACCTTATGTGCAGTGGTAATGTATATATAATGTGTATACATGAGTGTAGTCCATTAACAAAGATTCTTAATGGCTTCAGTTTGGGTGAATTTTGATCGATAAGGATTTCTAGAACATTTTTTTATTGTCTTGTGATATTGTTCACCCTGTAGTGACAACAGTTATACAGATATTAACAACACTGATATTATACAATGCTTAAAAGGGGATAACACTGCCTCAAGAACAATTGGGGTTGAAGGCAGTGATTTACATTAAATCACTGCCACATCCCAGGTCCTGGGAGATTTGCCAATTCTCCCTGGATACGGAGAGAATTGCCCGAAATGGTGAGTCTTATGAATATTCCTGATGTAACTGCCCCCATTAGGTTTTATTGTAAGATTGCAACGCCTGACACACACTTGCGTAACATGCTTTTTTGCAATTCTAGACCAGGCCCACAAGGAGATCATACCATTAGGAGCATTTCCGCCCCCTTTCCGCTCTTCAGCAGGGTAAGCTGACTACATTACTTGCAAGTCAGTGGCCGCACAGAAAAAACTTCCATTGCGGATCTGGATCCTCAGTAATTCTCTCTCACAGGGTGTTTGCAGGGTAGGAGGGGAGAAGTATTTAAATAGTACAGTAAGGGCAGGATTAAGCTCCTTACATACTATACTCACTTCTGCACGCGTCTTCATATAAGGTAAGGATATGTGGAAATGTTAAAAGACTGTTGCCAGAAGAGAAGTATGAGTCGGAACCAGACCCCTAACCAGGAAAAATACTCCGGACCAATATGGAGAAGAATCCACACAAGGGACTTAAACCTTAAATCTTCAGCACCAATTTCTGCGGTAGTCCGTATTGTATGTAGGGCTGCAGCAAACCCTTACTTTATAATTTACCTCCACACGCCTCCCCCCATGACAGGCGATTTATGCAGTGCTCATAGAATATAACGTACAACACATAACCCGCTGTATGGATCCAGCCCTATGTGTGTAAATGCACAATAAACTGTTTTTCAGGAAACCAGAAACTTCAGATATTTGAGATCCAGATCCAGCCCAACATTATCACCCATTTCATTTATAACAAGTAAATGTAGAAATACATATGATGTAAGGATATTCACTCATGTCCATATTGTCTATCCCAGAGCGCGCCACATGGTAAACAGTTTGAAGTAATCTACAAATAGATTGCAGAGATCACTCTGGAAGATTGCGTCATGCTGGTTACTGGCTCATTTATAATGTAGTGCACTTGAATTTTAAATACTTAAATTCAAAACTGATGAGCTGCCTGCAGAATAAACAGTGAGATTTGCATTTTTATTCTCTATACAGGGTAAGATGAATTGCACTATGTTGCATTGCCTATCGCTAGAAAAAGTTACATATCTTTAAAATATAGGGGCTGATTAAGACGGAATGCATACAAAGCACAATCGTGTTGCTATACATGTGTGGTTCCACAGTAAACATTTGTGTCATAATCCATCAGAAGTTTCCACTGCAACTTTTTCTATTGGCTGTGAGGTGTTCTCATATTGGGCCAGAACCAGATTACTGCAAGTCCTTTTGCAGGGTAACCAAACCCTGGACCTGTGGCTTTCTGCATTTAAAACCAGCACTATACTGATTCCCATGCGTATGGAAGGTAACTTCCCTGTGTGTATGGAAATTCACATGGAGACCCTTACCCTAAGCTTTCCGCACTGCTGTTACATAACAACAGGGCAGTCCAGAAAGCTGGATAGTACATAAGGGCAGGCGCTAGCTTCTACTGTACTATTTATATATATTTATATACTAATACTATATTACTATACTATATACTTATATTCATAAAAGATCCCCTTTAGCATGTGTAATTTATATAACTACGCGCTTTATAATAGTCTGGATCCAGTTCATTGTGCTTGGCCCGCTATTGGAACATATTGTGTATAACATCTTTGGGCCAGATCGACAGAATGCTCTGGGTCAGCTCATTTAAATGCTATTTTTCCATAATAAACATTGCATACTTACTGTATTTATTTATAAACCTATTTTCATTATAGCATTAGCACATTATAAGGAAGGGCAGTTCACTCCCCTCTTCCCTCCCCCCAGCCAACTCATACAAGAATTCAGTGTCCGAAGGCCACCTATCCCCATCTACAGTGTGAACCTGTGTAAATGAATGACAGTACGCAACTCTGAATCCGGTCCAATGACCCAGATCCCAAACACTAAAGATATAAAAACAAGAGCCGTGCATTTTATACCAGTTTGCAACTTATAACAAATGACAAACATGTTAACATTTGGGCTGACTCAACTAAACAGTTCATTAACATTTCTCAAAGAAAAGTGCAAGTGGGTCTTAAAATAATTAAGTCCTTCAAAACATTTTGGTTGCATGTAAGTTATTGCTGTTTAAATTAGACTGTGTATGTTTGTCCGTGGTGCATGGCAACTTAACGATAATTATTCTTTGGAATGGTTTGTATATTTGAATTAGTTATGATAAATTCTGGTTGTCCACAAAGGAAAAGACATGTGGTACTTTGCGCTAGTAATGGTGATTACGGCTGGCGGTGGTTGAGGTTTATTTGTTATATGTTTTAGCATTATTTGTGCCACTTTTTGTATAAATGCCTCCAAAGTACAGAAACAAAGCATTTATAATGCAAGAAGAATAAATAGACTTTCTCCATCCACAAATCACTGTTAAAGAACGTTTCAGACACTAATGATTGGAAACCTCCCATTACCTTACAATGAATGTTTATAAATAGTCTTTCTCCCAATGAAATTCTAAAATTATGCTTCAGTGGCATATACTGTACATAGCCGATACCTGGCATGGCATGCTGGAACTTGTAGTTACCCAAGACCTGGAGAGTCACTAGTTGGCAGATCTGCTTATACACATATACAGTGTAAGTCTATATTTTAAAAAAAATGTGCTCACTGAAACGCACAACAATATATTATTCTTATTTTATATTATTCCACCAACAAGGTTCATCACCATAATAAGCCACCATTCTCAGTGGAATGACCTGATCTACACAGATTCTAGCCAGTTTTCTCATTATAAGAAGATTATAACAAGCAGATGTGACATTTTAAAATACCACCATGGCGCTGGATGTATCCCACAAGTATGCTAATATGCTTTTGCCAATGTTATCAGTAACTCTAAAAGGTTCCAGTACCAACAGTAACAGCTAGGTGGCGTATCAATGCAGAAGATAACCTTTATCAATGGCAGGACAACTGTGTGCACGTTAATGCAGCCTTTTGACACATTTCCCAAATCTACATGTGGGGAGTCAGTCATCCATACCTCGACATAGCTATGTAAAGTGTCACATCTGTATAGGATCTGTTCCATATGTTCCTGGTGTAAACATGATCATGTACTCATAATAGGATATATGAAAGATCAATCCTCGGAGTGCAGCAGCTTCTCATATCTTGTCTCCCACATCCAATGCCATATAGACATGTGTGTGTGTCTGTACACATTGCCAATACTGTGCAATAAATGGTGAATGTTACCATTGGAGATGGCGCTTTCTGAATCTCTTCAGCCCTTATGGACTTCTGCTGGTCGTCTCTTTAACGCGATGACTCGAGACATATTTAGTCTTCATGTGTTGNCGTTAATCTTTAATGTTTCTATAAGATCAATCAATGGAGTTGACAACAGCAAATGTCCACGAACTTCTTGGAACCTTTTTAAAATTGTGTTTATAAATGAATTACTAAATTACATATACATTATCTGAATATTCAAATTTCTGACATTAACCACACACAATGCAATCTCTATTTTTCTAAGGCATATCATTGTGTTATCTATTGTCCTTTCTCCATCACAATTCAGATTGTCTTCTACTTAGAAGAAACTCTTCGCAATCTTTTCATTACGATTTGATGCATTTAACTTTTAATATCAGATTAGCTGCTCCCATCACTTTTCTAAGCAATACATATTAACTCCCTGTATGAGAGTTTGGGATAAATGTAAGAGAGTGATTTTACAAGAAAGAGGTATTATAATAAGGCAGACATCCAGGGGCTCCGGTTAGCAAGTGAGATTAATAGGCGGAGGGAAAGAGACGGTTTTGACAGAGGAAGCAATGGCACGTTTAATTTCTGATTTAATCTGTTATTGTAACATAAAAGCCATGCATGATAAGAGATCAGTCTACCTGCAGTAAATAATAAAGCTCTTGCAGGCTTATGGGCTCCTGTGGTCCTTAATGTCACTAAAATCCTGTGATGCATCTAATAGTCTAACTGTGCACAGCCAGCATACATTACGCCTTATAATGGATGTTATGTGTTAAAGCTCAATTTATCTTTTTTTTCTTCCATAGCCTTACAGCATCACTTAAAAGAGAAATAGTCTATGTCTAATCTACATGTGGCTTTATCTATATATCATTTATATGGCTTTAGCATAAAATGGCTGAGGGGGTAAATCCGCAAGGTGCATTGTGGCAACAACGTAAACCAAGTAACCAGTGGCACCTGATAGCTCTGGGATTTTAATATCACATTAATGCCCACATCAAAATTCTGGAGAGGGTTCGGTTATGATATAACTTACTCATGGGATCTTCATTGCAGATATACTGGACAGTGAATGTATAGAAGAGACTCTGTATTGCTCTTCTGAGACCAGTAATAAGAGCAGCAGATGGCTTTCCTTGTATTGGTCTCCTTCCAGTCCAGGTCCATCAGTGGCCGCACTCCCTCCTCCGCCATGCATGCAATCTCCACTAATAAAACATCTATTAATACTGGAGCGACCAATTACACTGTGTCACAGCCACAATCTCAGTTGAGACCCCGTGACGTATAGAAGATACATGGGGTTGATCCCAACAGCATACTATTCTGTTATATACTGATTAATTGTATACCTCATCTACATTGGTATCTGCTACGGCCAAGGTTCATTCAGACTATCGCCTTGGCCTTCGATTCCCCCCCTCAAACTAAACCAACACAAGAATACCAGAATTATCAAAAACCCAATATTATATCTCGTGTATGTAGTGTTTATAAACCAAGCTATTCAGCAAGTGACTCTGTAAGAACACAGAGAGGGGAAATTATTACTATAATATGATAAATAATCACACAAAAATTTGGTGTTGGAAGGTGTATGGCATAATTCCTATCAGTACGACATCCCCCCAAGAAGTGTACACCTCTTTAACTACAGATCTGCTATTTAATTATCACTCTCTGCCCCCCTGGAAGGTGATATTTGAGGCTGGGTTTAGCTGATCTGACAACAGATATATTTCCGTATAGACCTCGGTGACCTCCAGACTGTATGGCAAACAGATATATTTCTGTATAGACCTCTGTGACATACAGACATATATATATATATATATTCTTACAGACTTTTATTATTTAGAACTCTTCCCTCACTAAGCTATAAAGCATTAGATAACAGACTGACAGGACAATTAAATAGGACTGAATATTTCAAATATATCTTCATATAAGTGATTATCAGGACACATTGTATACATTGCAGTTACACTGAATACAGTTAGTAATATATAGGGATGGACAGATCAGAGGTGTGACTGTACCAGAAAAGAAATGTGGCCATAGGAGTGTAAATAGCCACTCAGGCATGACCTTATTCCATGCGGTGCACAATACTCCGCTCTTCCAGCTGTCACTCACCTGGATTTAACAAACTAATGGATGGTTGAAAAATACCATAGTGACCGATCGCTGGAATCTCAGGAACAGAGTGTTGTGTACCTGGTGGAATGGGTCATGTTGGAAGGTCTGAGAAGTCACCTGTTCCATGCGGACCTGCATAACAGAACCCCAATGTCAGGACATTCACCTGCTAAGTAGCGTTTAATAAAATAAAAAAAACACAGCTTCAATTAGAGAGCCACAACTGTGCATGAGTCGCTAAGTACACCATAATTAAGCAATTAATTAAACCATGACATAATCTACAATGAAAACTTCAGCATTTGGAGGTGAGTATGACACCAAGAAGTATTGCTTGCTATGCATTTTGTAAAGGTGTGATAAAATAATAAAACCTGTTAAAAGCATTGGAACACACCTTGTCACATATAAAGTCTGATTATACAGGTCATTTTACCATACAGTAAAGTGGTTTATTAAACTTTAAGAACACGTTTGAATAGAAATCAAATACATACCTGGAAATACCATGTTGCAACAAGAAGTTTAGATTTGAGCTCCAGATAGATTCTCCTCTCAGTTCATTATGTTTGGCCATTTTCAAATTACCTCATCTGCTGTCCAACATAAATTTATTAGGGTATAGATAGTCTATTTTGTGCTGTTACACCAAAGGGTGCTGTGACGCTAAAGCATGCGCAGATTGGCTTAACAATGGGCGCAAGATTACAGAGGAGAGTTTCTCTCATTTAAATATGTGGTCTAGGGTGGGACGCGGCCCCCGTTTGCACCATGTTTATTTTAAATAAAAAATATTGTTTTATTGTTTCAGTTATGTTTAGTGCTTTTTGTTAAAAATATATTTATTTTTTGACTATGTTTTAATTAATGTAAAACCAGCATAGTAGTGTAATGTGCTACTGTACATGGCCACATTATTTACTATCAATGGCCGTGTATATTAGTGTCATGCTGCGGTTATAGAAGCCGTAGCCTCTGTATTTATGTCCTTTTCCCCTGCGTGCTATTCAGAGGTACGCATTTCGTATGAAAATACGCGCCTTTGGTTTGACCAGAGTGTGCGGTCTCAGCAAGTGCATCCCCATCACATATTCCTATTCTCACACAAAGGTTTTAAGATGGTATATAAAAGAAAAAAACACATTAACACACTCTCCAATCAGATGGAATGACTTTCACTTTTGATCATTTTGGTATAGGCTCATCAATATGACCCCCCCCCCCTCGTGTCTAATCCCATACCACACAAGGGAGTATTGTGTGCATACGGAATACATGCACAGTGTACATCTTATATAGTTGTTAGAAATGTGTGTTTCTCCAGAAAAGCTGTAATAGTCACACAGGCAGAATCTGCAGCTTGAACAGCCATAGACTCTACCAGTTTCATATGTATTACAATGGTTCCTTAAAATGTATTTATTTTCAGCATTTTTGTATTGCCAGAGCATAATAGCGGTATTTCACCTCTATTGTGGCATTAAAGGAAAAAAAATATATATATTTATTTTTTAAAAGATAATTATTTATATTATTTAATGCACATAATTAAAATAATGACATGTAGAACTGAAAATTAGATACATCTATAATTGACATCATCCCTTTAGAGGATGTAAGAGAAAGGAGAAAGAGCTTAAGATATGCCCCTTTTCTCAATGAAATATTGTGGCACTCNCTGTTCCACTAGCGCAGAGCAGATGGATAGGCAGCAGTGCGCCCATATTCCTCCATGCACTGCCATTCTAAGCACGCACAGTGCTCATCTTCACCATGCATTCACCTGAACAGGGGCACAACTCAGCCCAGAGGACTAGTGCGACACCTAACAGCATATACCCTGCAAACGTGGGGGAGCTAAATGACCTATTAACAGCCCCTTCTGGTCTTTCTATATATGCTATTATATTATGTTAGTATCACAGTAACACATTTATTTACATGACTCTGGAAGGAAATGTGACTTTAAATATATTTCTCACACTAACTTGAGAGGTTACCTGCTATTTAATAGCTGTATTTCTTGCAGCATGTAGTGATTGCGACTGACTTGCACTATTTATCATTCATGGTGAAAACTGATAAATTACCCAGTAAACTCAGCCACCCTGGCTGCACCACTGAACAGTACAGAAATAAGAAAGTCGCTCTTGCTCTATCTGCTGATTCATTGCATCACACGCAGCATGCTGAATTAATTAGTATTCACTTACCCATTAATACCGGATTTCTGCAGGCCAACTGCTGAGCAAGAAGATATAATTAGTATTTGTTTTACTAATGTTTCTGGTATAATTTCTGATGAATACAAACAAGATGTTTACACAACAATGTAGAATTTGGCATGTACATTATAACAATCCATTATTATTTTTAATTAATTGCTGGCATGCCTATTAAAGGGATGACANTGCCACACTGCACGCAATTATAGTCTGTAAGAGACTTCTCTAGTGACATAACTGGAGGCATGTGGGATCCGCTCCAAAATTTGGGCATGGATGTACCCTCCTCTCGCTTCTGTGCTTGTCCCTTTATCCAGCAGTTATAGATCTGATTCATTTATTACTTTAATATTTGAAAGTAAGAAAAACACATGTATGTATATATATATTTATATATATATATATATATATATATATAGCCAAAAAATCTCTCTAAATCTTGTTACCTAGTCAGCACTCCTCTGCTCAAAGTCAATCATCGTGGACATCATATTAGAAAGCATGTGCAGCACTTTATCTTGAGCCCTGAGGATGGNGTGATTTAAACAGCTGTAGGCTGAACAGAGAGGGTAAGCCTGAGTATGGGGGCCACTCCACCTTGAGAGACTCTGGACCACTAAGGACACATGCAAGTATATGAAAATGGCTAATAAGCTTAGCAATGGGCGTGATGATAGTGAACTTTGATTGAGACTCTACATGTGCTGTATATTCTGCTTTGTTTTTATCTTCTTTTTTGCTGCTACACGGTTATGGAGAATATGTTTTGCACTGTCACTTTATTCTGCGGAGACACAATGGTTGATGGATTTGGATACTAATAAAGACAGATTTCTAATATGATGTCCATGATTGACTTTGAGCAGAGGAGTGCTGACTAGGTACCAAGATTTAGAGATATTTTATGGCACTGTATATATATTTGTTCTTTTAAGTCGGGCACCCAAAAGGATTGAAAATCTCTATTATACCCCGTTCCCATTACCAGCCTTGAAAAAGCTGGCTTAAGAGGGTGTAGAGCTGGGGAAATTTTTGTAAATGGAGCGTTCACACTGAGTTTAGAAGATAGCTTTTTCACTGTAGCCGGCTTTTTCAGCAAAAAAGACAGTTAATTTGAGGTAATGGGAACGGGGTATTAGTGTGTTTAGGAAGCTGCTGTTGCTGCAGCTCTGACCACAGCTGTAGTGTAGTTCCATTGTTGGATCAGCTGTGCNTAAGACCACTCCACTTGTGCACAATGGGGCTTTTGCTAGCAAGGNACACTTATGCGAGGGCCCCACAAAAAATAGGGTCAGTTTGGAAATGAGGATGGTATGTAAGGGCTTANCCAGGGCCTTAGTGAACAATTTACATACCTGCCCACTTAAATTAAAAATAAAAGAATCCCAAAAAAATAAAAAGCTGCTTGGGGGTGGGCTGAGAGGTTGTGATGTATGTAAATGACACCAGAAGCCCTAGGTTGTAAAAAAAAAAAAAAAAAACTTCCATTGAACTTTATTAAAGATTGGTGGGGCTTAGTAAAACGGGACTGGATTTATTGATTTATGTTCAAGATCCAGTCCTGGAGAT
>JABWIB010001388.1:28170-52306 GCA_016617825.1 Platyplectrum ornatum | reverse complement strand
CCCTGCAATTCAACATGGTTTTGCCCATGAGAGTGTAATAGTCATGAGAGTGAAAAGCTGAATCTGTCCCTTTGGGTGCCAGGTCCCAGCGAAAGTGCCTGCCTGCTGTTTATGCACCTGCAGCCCTATGGGGACTTGGGTTCATTTTAATGACTACTCCTTATTACTCTTTTTTACCCTCTTATTTTTTCCATCGCTTCATGTATTGCGCATAGATTCTTGTCATAATCATCAATTAGCCATTCATCAGGGTAGCAATATGGTCGTCTGTATATTTCTTTAAGAGAGGCTCAACAGAAGATAGTAAAATTTAAAGTAGGCCATTGCTTCCATCCTCATATGTAATCCCACTACATAAAATATTGAACTGTAAAAGAATCCATGCCAGAAATGATACACATTTCTGATTGATGTGGAAATAAGAAAGCTCATGGTACATGGGTGATTTCAGGGCTGTATTTAGGATTACTACTGAGGCTGTGTTATATCATATATGATGAAAATAATGATCTGATGATCACATTGGACACATTGGTTTATATTGATATATTATTGGTAATAGAAAAATGAGTATAAATCGGATGTGCATTGTTTTGATTAATAAAGTAAAGTAGCAGTCATTTATAATAAAACATACATATTTTATTCAGTTTTTATAAATAAACTCCTTTGGGATCTACAGTACATCATAATATAAAACCATTACGTGCACATGCACAGGGACCCTGCATCTTCTACAAGATTTATAGCGCATATTCTTCTATATCAACAAGGAAGCTGTGGTATCCAGGATTTGATTTTTCAAATGATTTACATTTATTTAGTTGTTGTTTTTTTTCATCCTACTGTGTGTCTAATTATTAAAAAGGAAACATTAAACTATAATCTCAATGAGAAAGTATATGCTTATTTTATTCTGTATACATGTGATGCACTGTGCACAGCAGTGGAGAGTTATGAGGAGCTCTACAAAACCAAAAAGGACAAAACATAAATTTGGTTCTGATTGTGCCCAAATAAAATTTTTATTTAGTTTAATGTAGATCAAGAACTTTTCAATTCCTGCAGTTTAGTAAATATAGGCCATTTAGGCCAAATATTTGAGGTTCTCAGCCACCCACATAGCTGTCTCCTATGTGCTATTACCACTTACAGACCCTAATGCTATTTCTCTTTATTTCAGCTAACGTGCATCCACCCGTGCTCCAGGTACTTGGCTCATTAACAGTAGGAATCGGTGCGGTTAGGCCTTTGGATCTCTCCCTTATTAATGTGCAGGACATAGACACGGAAAATGTTAGTCTTACATTTCTTGTGGTCAACACACCGGCCAATGGACGGCTAGTGAAAATTTCAAATGGCAAGGAGATTCATCTCAACAAGGACATGCACTTCAGCTGGAAAGAAATGATTGAGCAAAGAGTGCGCTTCAAGCACAGCAAAGAGAAATCAAGGTAAGATAAAGAAAGACAGAAAGCCCTTTGTTCTATAATAGCTGGTATAATTAATGCTATAATAATCATGTGAATAAATGAAAGGTGCTCTTAGCATGCAGTAAATGGAGGCCTGATAGGTAAGGTCTATGTCCTATATATAATACACAATTTATTCTTATGCTGTAAATATACCAGGGTTGCTGACTTTTTGTTTTTTGTTTGAGTCCCATCCTCTGAACCCCCTGCCTTTCCTATGAATGGGCGGGACATAAAGGCATCAAGCCCCAACGATCAGGACTGGATTATTTGCAGTACAGTATGTGCTGCAAGTAGTTCAATACAAGTTTATAATGTCCCAGCCAACTGAAATGCTGAAACATACATTTCATGTGTGGTAGTGGATTGAGAGGGGTTAATTTATTATCATTCTAAATAAAAAAAATATATATTTTTGCAGATTTTTATTTTGGCTGTCTTGTTTTACAGGCCATATCATCTCCATCAGTTTATGGGGTTTTAAGTAATTGAAAACATATACACTTGTCATCTATGGGGTAATCTTGCACCCACCAGAATAATATGCTGCAGTGTTACAAAATTACTGTACGGTAACTGTTCAGCCATGGATAAGGTGGCATCAATATTTCATTTGTTTGAATATTTTATACAGATCCGGCCGTTTACATTGCATTCAGTATTTGAAAAAATAACAATCCCATGGAAAAATAAATCAGTGATGTACAAGTCGATGTTAACTTATAATCCTCTGATGTTCTCTACTATGACAACTTTCCTTTCCATGTCCTTGTTATTACTGAGAACTGTGCAGCCACGATTGTTCCCCCTCCAAAAGGTTTTTGAAAAGGAGATAATTATTTGTAGTAGAGCCATTAAAGCTATTAACCACTGGAGGCTTTTGATAATTGTTACTTAAAGAAGAAAAAAAGCTTCATTGTGAGATTACAACTTTAACCAAGTCTAATTGTTTGTTGTGTGTAATTCCCCATGCAGTTTAGTTTCCCTAATAGTTGTTTTATTTAATAAAGGTGCTTCCAATAGTTCCCTAGTGAAATCGTTCCTTTGTTTGGCTATAGCTGGGATGGCCTTGACTGATCATGCAGTAGCAGTTGCTGTCAAATCTGCAGTTATTTAATTGCATTTTTACTTTTATCATAATATTATTTTAAGCTCAACAAAGGAATTAAGTAAGCTTTCACCACGTCCTAGTTTTATGAAGCGTGTAAAACGTCTTTACAATTGTTATATTTCTAAATCAGCTAATATGCTTTGTGTTGTTCTGTAGGCTTGTCTGCGGGTTTTATACGGCTTACAATAAAACAGCCTTCTGCTGACCATAGCAGAATATCTAAATAAGAAATACTGAGAATAGAGTAAAATACTGAGAAGCATTACTGAAATAATTTAACAATAAATGATTATACTGGAATTCCCACTACATTGGTAGTATATGCACAGCCAGGCCCGGTAACTAGCAATAAAACAGGATGTTTATTTGTACATAACACATACACAACTAGGGTTAATGGAATTCTTGAAGCTAAAAGCAAAANAGAAATTACACAGTAAAATACACAATGAAAAACTGACAAAAAAACAAACCCTCAGGTTTCACAGGACAAAAATGAGTAAATCAGACTGGTTCATACAGGGAATCCAGAATAAGTGCTGGTTGTCAAACAAATAAGGTGATATCATGTGGGACCAGCATAGCGACCTCTAGGGGAGAAGCAAGGAACTACTAGCCCATTTCTTTAACAGTACGTTGTACAACATAGCTTTTTTATTGTATATGTATATATCAAAAATACTGACCAATATTAAAAGTTCATTATGTTATATGTTATTATTGTCTGATTTCTCTGTACAACAGAACTATACAGTCCCTGTATGGGTCACCAAAACTCTCTGAACGTCTATGTATTTTGTGTGGCATTACATAGAATATATATATGTTTCCATAAGAAAAGCATTTAACGTGTATATCATTGCATATATAAATGTTTTAGGTTTTTCCAACTCTTATATTCTTATTTGCGTATTTACTAATAGGAAAGGCTCTTTTTCACTAAAAGTCAGTGATGGCCAGTTTTTCTCACAACAAACCACAATCAACATACAAGCTGTGTCAACAAAGGTAATATATAATGGGAAAATGTCATACCCTTCTGATCTGTAATTATATTGTTATACATGTCTTTTATTTGGTTTTGTATGAGTTTATATTAATAAGTCAATGTTTTAAACATAAAATATTGTATCGATAGTAAGTAATATGTTCCATCTGGTTATTTAACTAGATGAGTATTTATTTATCTGAGTACCGGAATCCAGTATATTTCCAATTTCCTACACGTTGTGTGGGCAAACCTTTCCAGACACAGTAATTAGACCTGTTATAATGTTGTATTGTGTTCTGAAATATATTCCTTGTTTTTTGTGTCAGGCACCTTACATCCTGAAGAATGAAGAGTTAGTGGTTGGCAGAGGAGAAGCNGGAGCTATCACCAGTGCTGTGCTGGACCAGAGAGATGACGATAATCCCCAGGATGTTATCATTTTTGTTTTAGAAGGCCCAAAACATGGACATCTGGTTATTCCCCCAGGAAATACACCCATCCACAAATTTAGACTTGACGACATTAAAAATGGGGTGCTCCACTATATCCATGATGGCTCTGAAAGTCACTCAGATGTTATTATTTTCCAGTTAAATGATGGCTATTACTTCCAAAACATTCTGTTCAAAGTCAAGGTTGCTGAAAAGGTATAATAATAATAATTACACAAAGGCATAATCTGTTATATTATTTTAAACTTAAAACTTCTCCCTGCTTGGGTGATATGCTATTATTGTGAGCCAATTTTACATTACTCCAATAATTAAGCCAATAATTGGACGTACAGAAAGTTATAAGTAGTGCTTTGACTCATTTGGTCCAGATTTTTGGAACTCTATTAATTATTTTGCCTCTTTTTAAACAGTTAAATGGAGGGATCCAGCTTGTATTAAACTCAGCTGTATGGGTTCCAGAAGGAGGAATGCTTCAGATATCAAATAGACTTCTACAAACGCGGGCTTTTGGGGTATCTGACTCTGAGATCGTGTACACAATTACAAGTGAACATCCACAATTTGGTAATTTAATGTATAATATTTTTTTAATTAGTGTGTTTATTATTGATTTGTTCTTGTCCTTTATTGTTCCTTTTTAACCCAGGTAGATAAGGCTGTTTCCATAGCAAATCCTGGATAAGATTCACGACATTTGTTCCTGAATGAATAATAACTTGCATTGTCTGTATGATATAAAAAATGCGTTCACATTTCTAGAGAACACTTGAGAAAAATGACTGTAATAAAAATAAACTGCTTATACAGATGATTTTAGCTAATATACAAACCCTTCGCCATATTAAACATGTTATATACTAAATTTATTTTTCAGTCAGCAACTTCTATATATACATAATTATCTTCCAATTATCATCAACGGTTATTAATTCTAATTAACCTAATTTTAGAATAATCTTTTGTACATCTTAATGAAACTTTTATTTTAGCATCTCTCCAATACATCTATGACTTTTTCCCTTTCTACTTTTTACTGCAACTGAATCCACCTAAACTTCCCCAACCCATTAGGAGTTTTAGAATTCTTCCTGCAATCCAGACATCTCTCTTCTCTTGCACAGCTGCTCCTTCCTCATTGAAATGCTTGTCTGTCCTTGTGGTAGAGTCTTTTTCTCTTATCCCTGTCTCTCCCAGTAATATGATGAATCCTAGTACCAGCGAAACTGTAATTTGGTCTGAGGTTTGCCAACAGATTAACTATTCCTAACATTATCCACATGGTTCTACTGTACACAATTATCTGTTTAGGCTGGACTATAGTTTGATTAATACGTGCCTTGAAAACGATATTGACAATGTTTTCATATTTAGGTGAAGTAGTCCTTCTGATTGCCATGCCTGCCGATGGGCCTGGAGACAGTTGGCAGAGATTGCCTGATGGAAGGTTTGCCTCGCCAACCACCTCTTTTACACAGCAAGACATTAACGAAGGCCTTGTATGGTACAGACATTCTGGTTCCCACCTACAAGGGAGAGACTCATTCAACTTCCAGGTACAATGTTATAATGTTAATTTTATAAATATAGCACAGCAGATCCAGAGTTGAGTGAATGGCAGCTTTTGGTGATGCAGTTGCCAGCCTTACTGACTGTTTTAGAAGATGATACAGCCTACCACTTAATGGGCTAATGCAGTGCTGGGCTGTGGCAGCTAAAGCAAATTAGGTTAGGTTTAAACTTATATAAAGGAGAAACGTTTAGCAAGTTGTGTATATGTTGCATTGTAAATCTGTGAGTATAATAATGAAAGAAGCGATATGAGCATCTGTTTGTTCTAGAAGTTTGAGCACGTAGAGTTCATTTGAGTCATTATCACAAGGACCTCTTGATAATTTTACTCTCGCAATCCATCAGTACAGGTGATTAAAGCAATTTGCAAAGTAACTTACTAGATAACTCCGACAGATAAGGAGTGACCAGGGAATATTTGATGCAGAAGTAAGCAAGATTTTTCTATTCTCCCTAAATTACTACCATCTTGTCTCTAATTGTACTTGCTACTCGCCACTCTCCAAGGAAAACAATATTTCTCATGAATATAAAGTACACTTGTCACTATGTTTGTTAAACATATTTTATTATTTCCTAAGTCCATTCATATGTCTGATACCGCACAAGAAAGTGTTCTTGACATGTCAGAATCTGTGAGGAAGACTCTGCCACAGTGTACTGAGAACAATAGCATTATAAATGTGATAAAACATTAAGTAGTTATTGATTGCCTCTCCGGTGGCATTTCTTTGGATATTTGCGTAGGTAGCAAGAATCAGGTCTTAGGGCCAGATTCAGCTTTTCACTCTCATGACTATTACACTCTCATGGGCAAAACCATGTTGAATTGCAGGGGAGGTAAATTTAATTAGTTGCAATCAGTATTACAGGTGAGAGATGATGTTTCCAGCACAAGTGTAATAACAGTGTAACAGTAACGCTGGTCAGTATATGTGTGCAACATGGAACAATAAAGTATTCTCCCTGCATGCAAACACTGACATTCATTTTACCTCCCCTGCAATTCATCATGGTTTTACCCATGAGAGTGTAACTCATGAGTGTAAGTCATGAGAGTGAAAATCTGAATCCAGCCCTTAGAACCCAATTCTATGTGAATAACGTTTCCAAGCACTGTTACACTGCAGATACTTAAGACATCTTCGAGTAACCAATCATACAACAGCCAGATGACCATGATGCTACAAAGTCAAATTACTACACAATATAGTGTGATACTGTATTGGAGGGGCAAAATTATATACAAAGTATATAATTGTCAGTGTAAACAGCTACATAACACTTCACATTTGTTACTACATGATATCCTACATGATACCTTTCATCATATCCAGAATGGATTCATTCGTGAGTCACTCTGGGTCAGTTTTTAACCTTATTAAGATATCCATATGTCTATAGGGTTCTTTTTATGGCTTCTTTTAGTTTATATTATTTTTGTATTTCTGGTTTATGACAAAATGTTTCAAATGTTGATTGCAAATGTTTCTGTTTACAGATTTCCAGCACGTCTATAACTGAGGCCCCACAAGACAGACATGTGTTTAGTATCGGTATTATACCCAACCACCCAGAGGCACCACAACTGTCTCCTGGATCCTCCCTTCACATGACTGTAAGGAATTCAGGAATTCTTTCAACATGATTTTCTAGGGGGACTTAGCTTTAATTCCCAGTCGTGTTGCAAAGGCTCCTTAATGGTTCTGATGTGACCAATAGGGGGCGCTGGAGATATAGCTAATTTCCCTAGAGTTTATTTGAACATGGTTTTACATGAGTAATAATATAAGCATACTTCTAACAAAACAAAACAGATCAGAGCAGGAGCCTTCAAAATCTACAGGCACTGATATCCATTTTGTTTTTATATGGATATCAGGTCAATTTTAGCAGTTTATAATGCCAATAAGAATGCACAGTAGGTAGTCATACAATGTAGTAAACTAGAAACTTGTTCAGATGTAGTTTTGCTAAAAAAAATATTGCACTTTAATTATTGGCTGAAAAATGCTTTTATAAGTTTGTTTTTAAATAATAAAATAGTTTGCCGGAGGNCTTTATGGCTTGCATACATTAATTAAGAAGACTACACTTCTGCAATACTTGAAATTGAGCCTAATTTATGAATGTATTAAATTGTGAGTTAGGAATGCGTTAATTGTGTTAAAAAGTGCAATAGTTACTAGTATAACCTAATATTGTTTGTTATAACTTTTACAATGAACCAAAGCCATCATTCATAACAATAGTACATCGCCCCCTTGTGGAAAGTGGTGCTTATGGCAAATACCTAAAATAGATTGTGGTGTGAGCAAGAAATAATTTTATTTGGATTGGGCGATTGTAATGGACAGTATATGCCTCTAATGTCCACGATAACTTAAAATTAAACTTGAATCATTCCTTCAATCTTACACCCTGTATGTGAGTTGTGTCTAAGTCAACTTTTCCTTAGTCTTAGCAGCCTGGAATGAATAACATAAATTTGCTTGTTCGCCAGCTGACAGCTCATATTTTGCAGGCCCTTGAAGATCGTCTGACAGTGATAGGATCCCATTATCTTTCATTTGTTGATTCAGAGAGTCCCAGTGAAAAAATATTCTACAATGTAACTGTCCCTTTACAGCCACATGAAGGTAAGGAAAATGAAAATCATTCTAGGAATGATTTATTGTTCTGGTTCTGTTACTTACTAAAAAGTATTGAAATACATATTGATGGTGACTTCTGGACACATGGTAATGTGACAGTGGCACAAGTACTTCCTTCGAAAATAGACCCTGGCAAGAGTTCCTCTCCCCAAATCATATCAGAAAGCAGACACGGCCACAAAATACAAATCCATTGTATTATAACAATTGTTATATAAATGGAACTGGAAGTTACAAATAGACAGAGAATATATTGTGAGGAATCAAAAAGCATTATCCAGATATCCTTGTATTTCGCATTTAGCCGCAGATGGACCATAGCCACTTCAGATTCTATAGCCACGTATCAGATTCTAGCTCTCACTTTATTAATACACACCAGAGAATGTTAACTAGAATCTGATTGGTTGCTATGGGAAACATCTTTTTTTTTCTCGCAGTCTAGTATCCAGCACCTAAGTTGAACATTCCTTTGGAAACATAACACAACCTTCTGAATATGTTCGGATTGTATAGAGCAGATCGAGGCCTGGAAAACTGTCAGCAATACTACTATACCAGATATAGTATAGAGATATAAATCCGGAAAGTTATGGCAGACACATTTCTGTAGTATGGCAGCTAGTGAAATAAATGCTGAAGCTGACAGGACTGTTGCAGCATATCTGGAGCGCTGAGACAATGGGCTGGATTCAGCTTTTCACTCTCATGACTTACACTCATGAGTTACACTCTCATGGGTAAAACCATGNTGAATTGCAGGGGNGGTAAAATGAATGTNAGTGTNTGCATGCAGGGAGAATACTTTATTTTTGCATGTTGCACACAGATACTGACCAGTGTTACTGTTACACTGTTATTAGACTAGGACTAGGAAACATCATATCTCACCTGTTATGCTGATTGCAACTAATTCAATTTACCTCCCCTGCAATGCAGCATGGTTTTGCCCATGAGAGTGTAAGTCATGAGAGTGAAAAGCTGAATCTGGCCCAATGTACTTCCCCCATTTCTGGAAAAATGCAGAATTATTTCTCCAGGTCACTTCAGCATTGTAACAAGTTTCATAAATATATTTTCTGCCTAACTAGTAATAACTACATAACTGACAGCAATTCCACAAAGTACACTTTCAGGGCTTTGATGGAGTTGAGCAATATAAATTGCCAGTTAGTGCCATCTAATAACACGGATTTATGGTAAATCATTCTTTATTGAAGTTAATGAAATAGCTGCCTAAAATTTTGGGGATTAAAAAAGTTGTGAAGTGACACAGCAGGGACTTGACTGGATAAGTCATCCTAGTGTCATCTGAATTAAATTCTCCTCACACGCTATTGTCTCACAGTAACTTCTAACCAAAAACTGCTTTGCATTTAAATTGATTGATTTGTTCTATCTGGGCGCTCTGTAAGTAAATGTGTTACTATTGGTGTGTACTTTATTAATATACAACTAAGTGACATAAAGTATAAAAAAAACAGTAAAAAAATATATTGCTTGTTAATTACATGCTGCTATTGTTGCCTTGGTGCAAATTAGAGTTGTACGTGATGATCTGATTTTATAGAAGTCTATGGGTAGACTGTTACGTTTAAGAGTCCAAAGAGAGTACGTTGATAGGCAGGTAATTTAGCTGCATACATTTAGTGCTTTGCACCTACTGTCTTTCTAGGTAAAGTTATATTGGCTGCAGGCAGACAGCATAAAAGTAGCTAACACTTTTATTAATGTTGGACCCGCAGCACTTCAAACTACAAATCTGCAGCATGCCGAATCCTGAGGCCTGGGGTATTTAGATTACTGTAAGCATGGACATCCCAATGCCTACCTAAAGGATTCTGCAGATCTCAGAATAGTACATAAGGGTTGAACCCAGCCCCTAATGTACTAATTAAAATCCTTCCCCTCCTACTACTTGGTATANATACTGCCCCTATCTGGCCTGCCAACAAATCTGCCACAGTATGGGAGTCTCTATGCTAAGGTTCCAGATCTACACTTGGGTGGTTTAAAGTGCACATCCACAGTCTGGATCCAGTCCGTGTTTTTATTATTAATGTTAGGTGTTGTGTGCTTGGAGCATGGAAAGTTTAATATACAGTAAACAATATAAATAATTCATTAGTTAACTAAATAAATATATGTCATGAAAATGGTCATTAGTTTTATTCTCCTCATTCTCTTGAAGGTATGCTGGTGCATAAAGAGAGGCCCCGTGCCCCAGAGAGGTACTTTACACAAGCAGATATCAATCAAGGAAATATTATGTACCGTCCACCGAGAGCAGCACACCACCTTAGAGAAATCATGGACTTCTCTTTTACAGGTACACATATTGAAGCTGAATTTATGAGATAAAGGGAACAGGTGTAACTGTATATCTCAGAAAATTGATGTTACAATGTGAGGGGTGCACAGGGTTGGCACTATCATTCGATGATCTTAGTCACCGGGGGAAAGGGGCAGGGGGTAGATGGATACGGCAAAATCACTCTCCCACTTCCTCCTTTTACATTCAGGGTTAACTAATAACCTGTCATGTAAATAATTAGCCAGCCTGGCAGGACACATTTCGCTCCTCTATAGAATGGCGGTGCCCCCTCTCCTATATGAACTGGACCTAGGCCAACTTCACCTAGAATGCCCAGAGACCTAGCACCAGCCCGGGGGTGCACAAATGTTATCTGTGTAAATAAGATTGAGTTAACATGCTGGCACCTGGGGAACCTCAACAAACTATGTAAGAAATAAAGCATTCCATATTTACCAATGTTTGCGGCTCCACCAACTTTTCAAGCTGTAATACAGGGATGCTTTGAGAAACCTCAACAGCAAATGATATTCCAGCTTATAAACAAAGCTTACTGTAGTATTCAAGTTCTATGTGAACATGCTAAGTATTTTTCCTCCATGCAAAAATAACATTTGCAGCCTCATATAGTTGTGCTGTAATGTAATTAGCACTTGTTTGTTTTTAGTGGTTGTCTTAATGTATCATTTATCATAAATCTTCCTTTTATTTTAGGTCTCCCTGAATCTGTGAATTTCTTTTTTACAGGTAATACTATAACTTATACACTATTAATGCCCTGTGAGTGTTTTATGGATAATTTGACCATGGTTTGCAAATATTATTACATACTGATATACTATAAAAAAAATATATATATATATTTGCTACAGAGATTTCCTTTCTTAAAACTTGGTTTTTCCATTTCATATCTGCTGAATTTTATCATCGCTATATGTCTCCACTAATCAAGCTTTCATTTTGAAGCTTACAAAAAATAATACTGGAATAGCACGGTCCAGGTAAATGATTCATTTGTAAAGCTATTAGAATAGCTGTAGATACAAAAAAGTTTCCTCGTAGCAGTCTCTACTGGACCCAAACCTCCACAGCCGCTGCTGTTGGAGCTCTGTCAGCAGTGGCTGTGGTGTTCCGAGGTCGTACCACAAACACACACAAGGGAGTTACAGTAGCTGACCCCAACATGTACGCCCTATTATAAAGCTGTTACACTTGTGCACATTTTGGTTGTATTTATAATACACAAATATTTTATATTTTAATAAAAATGTATTCTAATTGTAGGAGACTCCATTTAAAACTATATAGTAGATAGTTAAGAGAAACAACAATAATACACTATGCTTTACATAAATAGCACAATTGTCCCTGAACTGTGGATATCGATTTTCTTTTAAAGGACGTTCCTGTGCCACCATTGCTCTTCCCTCTTCATAAACATTATTACAAAGAGTAGCCCTCTCTACAGAACAAGAGGGCTATTTCTATTCAATATATTACTATAAAGAAATGAATACATTTAAATGAGGCATGAAACTTAGTTGTAAGTTAATATCTCTTTATAATTTTGATTTATGAGTCTGTAACCTGTAGGAACTTCCATTCTAATGTGTTATTGCTAGGAACAATTGTGTGCCGCTTTTTTGTATGAACAGTCGTTACTTTGTTATGATCTGATGTGTATTATGCAATAAATCATCTGACTGACATATATTGTTTTCCCTCTTAGTTTCAGATGGGGAGTTTACAACTGCAGAGATGCCATTTACCATCCATCTGCTTTCAAATGAGCAGCAACCTCCTGTGTTTCAGATCGCTGCCCCATTCCTTGAGGTCACGCAAGGAGGAAGAGCTCCCATTGGTTAGAAGATGACTTTATTGATTTCTAAGTTGGGGAGTAATTAGAGAAGCAGCAGTATAACACATAGAGAAGTATTTTAGGAAACGACAGTATAGTTGAACTGATCTTAAAAAGGAAATTTAATGCATTAAGATACATTTGAGTAGAGCAGTTACTGGTATGATATTGCCCTATATTTCTGCCTATTTTGATCAAAGTTTGCTGCTATAATAAATACTTAATTCACCATCCATCTATATATGGAAACTTATGTCTCATAAAGAGATAAAATTATTTGAATTTAATGTAAAATATAAATTTTAATATAAAACATTATGAAACATTTAAACATATATTACATCTGTATCGTATAAGAGGTGTAATGAAAAGCCTGTTCATGTTACATGATTGTGTTCTTAGATGTGCTTTTTTATTATAGTATAAATATATTCAAATATAAAACATTTAATTTACGACAAAAGACCTGATTTATGCTATTGTATGAGTCGGGAATTGCTAAGGAACTCTAAAGTCATTTTCCTTCAATACGGAGACATGTCATGCTATTGGTGANATTGCAGTCCTATTTATAACGTTAACAATTACTGAAGTTATTGTGTCTAGAAGTGTCCTAGATGTGTACATTGATCTGTGTTACTCGTTATGCAGGAATGCAGTTTGCTGTGAGTGACATTGATACAGCACCTGAAGATCTGTTATATGAGCTTGTGGATTCACCACGCTATGGTGTCTTAATAAAGTCAGAAGCTGGCATTCAGACCCCTTTGAGTGCAGGTAGGACTACAGAGTTTACACAGTTGCATAATAATTGTATATTTTATTTATCGATTCTTATATTTTTATGGTTTATATATATATATAATTATGTAATATATATGTTTTTTTATGTATTTATTTATTCTTTGACACAAAGACACTTTTTGGAGTAGTTATTGTTTTGTAGTAATTTTTTGCAAAAGTGAGAGCATACAGCTATAACATTCTACCCTTGATCCGAGAGGGAATGTTTCTCCCTGGTATAAAGGTTTGCTAATCCATTTGTAGATTTATCTATATTTCTGAATATACCCATATCATATACGTTTTTGTTCTTTTTAGGGGATACGTTTACATATGAAGACGTTAGCCGGAATGCACTATACTACGTGCATGATGGATCTGCCACAACAGAGGACAGTATGGAGATTTCTGTGACTGATGGTGTCACATCCACTACAACTCTTCTGAAAGTCATAGTGTCACTGGCAAATGACAACGGGCCTCGTCTTGTCCCCGGCACATTGTTGTCCATCACTGTGACCAGCAAAGGTTCTGTTACTATAAAAAGGTCAAATCTTGCTTATACGGTATGTCATGTGTTCTTTCCAGTTTNATGTACTGCTATATTTTATTTGTAAAAACCATACTTATGGATCCAGAATGAGGTGGATAATTCACAACCAGCAAATCCAAGATGTGTTTAAGAGGCCGTTCAGAAAACATTTTGAAAAAGGAGACAAGCAATGATAAATGACACAGTTCATGTCGCTGTTCTCAGGCCATTTCTTTTGACAGATGACAATGTGTTTAAAGCAGTGGCCTGAAACTTCATTTCTCGATATTTATTAAAGCGGTTTTTGGTTTTGTTTCTGTCACAGAAAAGTCAGTGGTGTCACTAAGTATTGTTGATGGTAGAATAATATGACATGATTGAGAAAAAATNTAAATGTCTAATGTATTAATAGTTACACAGTAACTTGTTATTAGATTTATTGTAAAAATATAGCTTCATATTATGTGATTTAATAGATAGGCAATAGATAAATTGCAGTCCTCATTTATTTTAATATGAATTTCCAGCAATTTTCAGGATGTCTACTATGTCCTCTAAGAAATATTGTAGCACAGAGTGTAATACAAGAAGGTTTATTAATATTCAATAAACAAACCTTTTTTTTTTGAGCAGGATAGTAACTCCCATGATTCCAAGATCAGAATTCAGCTTGTCTCCTTGCCAATGTACGGTGTCCTTACCAAGGATAAATCTGGGAAAGTAGCAGAGGAGCTGTCAGAATTCTCCTTTTTCACCATGGAGGATATCAACAACGGGAACATTAAGTAAGTATTTAGAGAAGCTTACATTCTTAAACTTGTTTAAAATATAAAATAAAAAATGTTTGTGCACTATGGATATAGACAGCTGTAAGCATCTAAGTTAGGATTAACCGGGACCCCAATTTTACCTTAATGGTCTTGTTGTGTGATGATGTGATAAATGCATCCATTCATATTACACTTTCTATTACTGGACAAAATAGGGGGTAGCATTATAATAAGGGCTAAACCAATACATTTGAATGTACTTTTGACAAAGAGTAAAACTAGGTACACACTGCAGATTTTTTTAAACGATTATAATTTAAAGTAAACTCTTTTTTGTGAAAGTGCAAGTTATTCTATAACAATCATGCCTCATCATTGGCAAGTACAAGAAATTGATTGATCACGTCTTAGTGAATGATAAAACATAGGAAACTGGTTTATGATTACTAGTGATTGTAAACAATAAATCAATTAACACCTTTGCTTTTCTNCTTATAGATATTCCACCATATCGGACTTGGACACCGAGGCTGTCACTGACCTCTTTCACTTCACAGTCTACAATGCAGACAATGACCGTTTGGACAACCAGATCTTTACCATCACCATTACGCCGGCTNTGAGGAGCCTTACCACCGTCAGGTCTGGAGAGGTGATATCTGTAAGTGCTCTACAACTAAATAAAAACTTGCTCATTTTACTGTTATACAGAAGTTTAGTTTAGTNTGATTATTATTTGACTTAAAAGTAACAGTTTTTAATCTAACAAACAGGTTGAAGAAGGAGGGAGAATTCCTTTATCGTCACAGGATTTATTGTCCTTAGATTCTGTAACATTAGGTCCCCGTCTGAGACTACATATAGTCAGTGGGCCAAAGTTTGGTTACCTCGAGAACATCAAAAATGGTATGACATGCATTATTTTCTTTGTTTGGGGATCTGGCGGGAATTTTTTTTATTAGTATGAGTTCATTACGTGTTTCCTTTTCTCACGCTGCCTACGGCGGATCTGTAGCGTTGTTTGTAAATTGCTGAGGCGGGATAAGCCTCTGTGTTCTTATTTTTATGTTGCAGTGCTTTGCAGGAATAAGACATATCTCTTCTAAGAGACTGCCCTAGGCAATGCATTCCTTCTGAGGCACGTGCTAACACTGAGAATGAACTGATCAGGGATAAATGTGCTATATGATGGAGAACTGTATGTCATTGTCAGGTCAGCTCAGCAGAAACTTAAATAGTATAGAATCTATTACATTTTTTATATATATATATATTCTACTAATGATTGTTCCAAATATATAAGTAAAAGTATCATGAGANGAAAAAATATTTGAAGTTGAACATGGAGTTTTATCTTCTGTGCTAATAAAATGGCATTATTTATTATATTGAAGAAAACATAAGCTTTTGAATAAACATGACACATACAAATAGTATGCTGTGTTATATCAATTTACTCTTCAATACATCTATAAAAGTTAAGTCTGGACCACTCTTACCNGACCATTATTTGCATATGGTATTTACAGTCATAAGATGCATTTACTCTAAATAAACCCCTGAATGTATTGTGTGCATCCTTTACAGTATCTATCATGGGACAATATAAAACTTATATGGTCATTGGTGTATATCAAAGGAAATTGGATGGGATTTTCATTTATAGCCCACATACTATGCATACTCTGTATAACGTCTGAAACTCTTTCCTCTATGTAATGATAAACGAAGAGTAGAAAATGTATATTTATTGATTGAACTAAAGAAAAGAACAGCAAGTTAATACCAAGTGTGCACAGAGAGTACCTAAAGTCATTAGTTTAGTAATGCCANATAATTTATTAAAATATCATCTTAATAATAATCCAGTAAAAAACATAAATCCAATACAAAGAGAAAACGGAAAGAATCAACATGTAGGACTATAGATGTCATCCACGCTTTGGTTGGACGCTAAATCAAAAAGAAGATAGAATCAGTAACTGATAGCATATATAACTGCAAGACAATCAATATATAGGGGGAAATTCACAAAAGTCGCGTTTGGGTAACCCGCGGCTGCGATAAACTCGCAGCCGCGAGGTTACAAGTACGCAGGCGCGAGGTCACCGCGTCTGCATTGAACAACATGCAGACGCGGTGACCTCGCGCCTGCGTACTTGTAACCTCGCGGCTGCGAGTTTATCACAGCCGCGGGTTACCGAAACTCGACTTTTGTGAATTTCCCCCATAATGTTGAAAAGATAAAGCAATTTGTTTCACACATATAACACTGGATATCAGTATCCCTTAGCAACCATACAATGGACCTCCAGATAAAGAGCATTTGATAAATATAAACAATAATTATATTTCTCAATCACAAATATTTATCTTATAGTTATTGATGCCATCTGCTGAAGTAAGGAGGTACCAGCATATATCATATCATAAATATATTCAGTTATGTTAATATATTAATACTTTATTTATTTATTATTTCTACAGGAGGTCGAACCTTTTTGGGAAGTCAGATTGGCTCAGACTCTATATTTACAATTCAGGACATTTCTGAGAATTACATCTATTATGTGCAGAGTGTTCATAGCGGTGTGGAGCCAAGTGCAGACTACTTTAGTTTCTTCATAACAGATGGCTCAAGCCAGTCTGAGGTCCAGAACGTCACCATTAGCATACAGGTTGGTGTTGTGCTGCTATCTCTATGGTAGTTTCTCTTGTGTAGAAATAAGTGGGATTGGGCATAGTTTGAATGTAAAAATGTATTATAAAAAGAAACCTATGTTTATATCACTTGTGAAATCATGTAATCCAATTATATAATCTGTTTTCTAGGGCAAAAATGATGAACCTCCTCAATTACAGTTATGGCCTGTGAGCGTTCAGGACAGTGCAGGAGCAGTAATAAGGAATAACAGCTTAAGTGTTCAGGACATTGATACTCCCGATAATGAATTGATTTTCATTGTTACAAAAAGCCCCCTTCATGGTAAGATCGAATCTCATTTCTACTATTACTTACATTGAAAATGGGTAATTGAATATCTGAGTTATAATAACTTTGACTTTAATTTGTTAATATGGCTTCTTCCTTGCTTCAATGGCCAGTGTGGTTAAGATACTTGAAATCTGGTTAAATTTGGTATTTAAACAGTAAAAAAAACAGCCGTTTGCTTGACCCTACAGGTTACTTACGTAGGAGACAATTCTACTCTGAACCTTGGGACAATGCGCGGATTCTGTCTCAGGGCTCCTCATTCACCTACCAGGATGTTTTGGATGAATTGATTGTATATATCCCAGAAAACAAGGCCACACACTCGGATGAACTGAGATTCTCTCTGTCAGACGGAAGCTATACAGATACTGGAAGGTTACAATTTTCTATCCAGCCGCAGAGCAGAGAGCACCCAAGGCTGGCTGTGAACAGAGGTCTGCAGATCTCAGCAGGTATTTTAGCTTCTTCCTTATAACTGCCAATAGTCATTTATGTAAATCAGCAGTTCCACAGAAAGAGCATTTATATAAAGTTTCTATATAATTTATAAATGTTACTATGTATGATATAATTGTAGGATACATCATTAGAGTAAATCTATAACTTTAAAATAAGATGGCGAAAAGGTGAAACACACTAATACTTATGTTTAATGCATGATAGTTTGCTGTTAGGTCATAGAGCTTTTGAAATGACCCTATTACAATTCTGTTGTTACCCAGGTACAACAACCACCATCACAGACCAACATTTAAAGGGCACTGACATAGATTCCGATNATGCTAAACTCAGATATGTCCTCAAAAAAGATCCAGCTGTGGGACAGTTGTTGTTATCAAAGAATAATAACTTTTTACCAATTTCTGTCAGGGGACCAATCACCAGCTTTACTCAGACAGACATAAATAAAGGTGAGAAGATAAATAAATGTGTTTTATCTTTATATGGCATTTATGTTTTCTTTATACTGTAACCTGTGCATTGTTGTAGGATATGTTCAGTACAAACACAAGAAAGGAGAATCAGGCGGAAACTTTGCAGTAAAATTAGATGTGATTGATTCAGAAGAGAATGCATTGATTGACCAGTCTTTCTATATTAGTGTCTTGGGTGCGTATGGTTTGTCTTAATGTCATTTAACTTGTTGTATTGCAATACATTTAAAATTAAATAAAGTTAATGTGTGTATATTTATACTAGGGTTTAATAAAATACAAAAAGGTTAATCTACTTTATTATATACTATGTTATTATTTAGTATTATTATTAATATTATTATTAATAATAATGTTAAAACAGTACTAAACAGTACTAAATTATAAAATGGATCAGTGATGTTTCACATGTATTTAGGGTATATTGCATTTCCTTGAAGAGATGAGATCACTGCTAATGCTTTATTTGGTGTACATATCATGCTTGCAGTAGACACATTGCCTCCATCAGTTACTGCCAATAAAGGTCTCACCTTGGACGAGAATTCATGGAAAAAAATCACTACACAGCAACTGTCCGCCACGGATCAGGACAGCGAGCCCGGAGAACTCTTGTATAGCATCAATAGGCAGCCTAGCCTAGGGCACCTGGAACATGTGGGCTCCCCAGGTAAGGTTTTATGTGCTGCCTTCATGGACTGCAGGCAACATTTGTGCAGTCATTTATCTGAAAACAAATCTGTCCAGTGCTGTGCTTATCACTGTAGGCATTTTGCTTCAAATTGCAAAATAAAATGTAAAATAATGAACTCAATTTGTGAATAAGACTTGTTAACTTTAGTTTATACTGTAAAACTAGTCTGTTGCGATGATCACAACTTTCTAAATATTACAGATGTTTATATACTGGCTACTAGAAGCTTCTTAGATTATTGTAGCATCTCCCACGTCACCTATCTCTCATCAGTTCCAATGAGTAAAATCCATAGTAAACCTAAACCATCACACCCAAAGTAGATTTTAAAAAGAACTTGCTATATAATAAGAGTTGTACTATTATTTTATCTAGTCACCACTTTATTAGGTATCTGTCTCTCTATCTCTGATTGTTGCTGTTTATGTCCTTTTGTCCATGTTTTTGGAATTGAAATATGTGACAGCAGCTGGCAATGGCTATGTTTTATCCTTTCCTTTCCAGGCATAAAAATTAGCAGCTTCAGCCAGGCAGACCTGGAGTCTCGGAGCATCCTTTACATTCACACAAGTGCAGAGGAAAAGCATGCGGATGATTTCACCTTCACTGTCTCAGATGGAGTCAACGAGGTAGAAGAAAATTGGGTTTTGTTGCTTTTTGTTTGAATGTTTTTACCAAATTGCATTTTATTANATTTTCTCCATAATGTCTAAGTGCCAGAATTGTACCCACCAAAATGAGAGTAACCCACATTAGCTAAACACTTAGCTTTAGCTTTACTGGAATTCCGCTGACTTTGGGCTAAAGGTTTTCAGCCCACACATATGGATGCCTGCCAAATAATTAGGAATGCTGAGAAGTATGTGCTTGGTATCACATTTTTATTATCAAGTAACTTTTTATCATGTTCTGGGAAGAGTTTTGAGCTTNACTCCATGTAGAATGGTCAGGGGCGTAGCTAAAAGTTAATGGGCCTAGGTGCAAAAGTTCAGCTTAGTGTACTATCTTTTCCAGATCTGCACAACCAACATCCATTTATTAAACATTTATTAAATGGTGATACCAAGAAGTATATTATACATAATTATGCTCTGCGTTTGTCAACAGACTTACGATTCATTCTCTTGAATAATATTCTAAAGGCATATGCTAGCACTGCATTAGTCAGACATTGGTGCGTTCACACTGTACTCACTCCCACTAACTGGAGCAATTTCCAGCAGATAGGTGCTACCTAGGCCTAAATTTATTAATCAGGGAAATTGAAAAGTGGGGATGTTGCCTATAGCAACCAATCAGATTCAAGTGCTCAGTTTCATTTTACATACTGGGGAATGTGAGCTTAAATCTGATTGGTTGCTATGGGCAATATCCCCACTTTTCAACCTCTCTGCAATCTCCCTGCTTAGGAAATTTAGGCCGTAAAGTTGTCCATCTTAAGTGGGAGAAAAATTCCACAAGAGAAGGAAGTCTGTATGGGCATGCAGAAAGACGGAAAATTATACAGTAAGGAGACAAATGATGATGCCTACTTACCAGCTCAACCAAACCTTTTGGAAGTATAATTTCTCTTATGGCTGGTCTGAATGCATTACAACAAATTCCCACACAGTGTGGAAAAGCATACACAAGTCTGAAAGCTGCCCATTGAATTTAACTTGTTGTGATTGTGGTAAAATATGATTTTATGATTTTTCAGCATAATGTAAATGGCCCAATGTGTATGTAATGTATAAAAAAACAACTGGGTCTTAGGTATAGTATCTTGGATCATTGCAAAAAATGTCAGTCTATTGTCCGACTAATGTAAGAATATATGAGCATAAATGCTTGTGTTCTTTTTTATTATGTGATTATCAGGTGTCTCAAACTTTCTACATCACTATCAATAAAGTGGATGACTCTTTACCTGTGGTCCAGAATTTAGGAATGAGGGTGCAGGAAGGTGTTCGGAAAACAATTACAGAATTTGAACTGAAGGCTACAGACGCTGACACTGAGGTATGAAACTCTTCACCAGCCACTTATTACAATAAACACAAATNGTGTTAGCTCTAAAAACGTACCTTTCTTTTAAATAACTAATATAATAATAACCTTAGTAGACTTACTACAAGGGGCGTTTCCTGAACTCTAGGTAAGCAGAGCACACGCAAGCACAGTGAGATCCTCTGAGAATTCTGATGACAGACAGGACATGGTAGTTGGCAGAAGTGCATCTGCTGTGTGGGATAGGGTATGGTGATTGTACAATAAATGGTTGTTTCAGTCCTTGCATACTATTTAGACTTTGGCACTTTTACTGATTTTTGTAGAGATGGTGCTGACATCTTAAGGTGCGGTCCTACTTTTATAAGTCTGTACTAGTGAGTAGTGGCTTCCCTTGTCTGTATGGAAGTTGTAATTGAATAATTTAGATAAGTGAATAGCAAAATTAACAAGCAGCATGGCCCATGCCCATATGGTATTGATGACAGGTAGAGCGAAAGAAATAGGGGTGGTATTCAGTTCATTAGCAGACCTGTTCCACTTTGTACAAGCAGAAAGGGTTTAAGAATCTGTAGGCCTCTCTGTATTATATGAGGAGTCAAGTCGAGATAACTCTGTACTGGTGAGTGAAATGACATCCCTTGTCTGTTTGGAAGTTGTAATGTAATAACTAACATAAGGATCAGTTTGTCAATTACACACATATTAGCAATACTAAAAATTACTTTCTTTACCAGTGTTTTTATTCTCATGTCATAATGTTATCACCTTCTGCCATTAGCAGTAGTGATCCATCTTTATTTTCTTTAACAGGCAGAATCTGTCACAATCACCATTATCCAGCCTCCTCGTTACGGAGTGATTGAAAGAAGCAGCAATGGGCAGAGCTACCGGCAAACCTCTACGTTCACAATGGATGACCTCTACCAGAATCGAATCAGCTACAATCATGATGGAAGTAATACCCTTAAGGACCGCTTCTCCTTCTCAGTATCAGATGGAACAAACCCTTTCTTTATAGTGGACGAAGGTGGAAAAGAGGTATAAATTGACTCAGTGTTTATTTAATAGGTGGAAAATTGTCTGCTAGACTTGGTTCAGTCCTCTGGCATCTGAGGACTCAATGGAGGGACCTATTGTACAATCAGTGTCTAGTGTAAAGCAAGATTGTATCTTTCAATGGTTTGTTTACTGAATGGGAGAGGTATGACTCTAAAAATGCAGTTTGAATATATATTGATCAGCAGTTGCAATTGTGCACCTTACCTTTATAAAATGAAATGTTTTAATAGCTAATGTTTATAACTCTTTTGCTTTACAAGACAGAATAATCTTAAATTACATTTGCTTTNATTTGGTCTACCTCAACTGGCAACTGTACAACACTGAGAAAAGCACTTGCCAAACACCAGCATATGAATATCTATGGCATATTCAGTCCATACGCTTTTTTTAAATACTATCTCTTAAGTGTCCATTCTTTCTAAAAAATGATATGTTTCATTCTTTGTTTTAGGTTGTGACTGCTGCTCCTCAGAAGTTCAAAATAGATATCCTTCCAGTTGATGATGGAACGCCAAGAATTGTTACTAATTTGGGACTTCAGTGGTTGGAATACATGGATGGCAAAGTACAGTATACTATATTAAGAAATTTACTAGTAGCTATTTGCAGCCTTAGTTTTGTGGTAACCAGATCCTCATCCATTTTTATCACCACAGACATATGTATTTATAGAAATTACCTAATTACTGATTCATCCCCATAAATACTTTGAGGATTGGTTCCAGACACTGTTATTACTTGGGCTAGGAAACCTCATCTCACCTCTAAAACTGTTTGCAACTAAAGAAATTTACCTCCCCTGCAATTCAACATGGTTTTGCGTTACTTGCGTAACTTTACATTTGTAACTTCAATGGTATGTAAAGTCTGAATTCAATCCTGAGTGTACATCTTTGGTGAATACTGATTTTGAGATCTACTATATTACAAACCATTAAGCTATTAAACGTTCCGTGTATACATAAAATTCATTAGAGTTTTAGCATTGTGGAAGTCATTGGGTAGGAGTAAAGTATTTCTGTTTTGTAATTCTGCTATTAAATTGCATACTTCTTTTTGCTCAGGAAGATCACAGACTTTATTCTTTGAATTATTTGTAGGCTTCAAATTACATTACCAAGAAGGAACTAATGACCATGGACCCAGATACAGATGACAAACAACTCATTTATGAAATAATAAGCGGGCCCATGCATGGTTATTTGGAGAACAAGTTTAAACCTGGTCTAAAGCTGACTACATTTACACAAGGTAGAGGATTTTTATCAATTTGTGCTCTTTATCAGATGAGGCTCTATTTCATCAACTTGAACTGTGTATCTGAATTAATACATTACTTAACCCCTTCCGACCAGGAAGGTCCGTAAGGACGAGCGCCGTACATGTACGGCATCGCGGGGAGACAGGATCGTGATGGCAGCTCTCAGTGACAGCTGCCATCTTTACTGCTGCTGAGGGGGACCAAAAATATCCCCCCCCCCCCCCCCCCCGGCAAGAGCCGTGATTGGCTAGTCATTTATGATTAGCCGTTCGTGGCTTTAAAGGGACAGAAGCCTGACAGATCTGTAATAATCTGTAATCTGTTAATAGTAAGCACAGATCTTGTGCTTATTTTACACAAACAGGCTATTAGTAGTTTGTGAATAAATAAGAGCAGGATCTGTGTAAAAAAATGTAAAAAAAAAATAATAAAAAAATATTAAAAATAATAATAAAAAAATAATAAAAATAATAATAAAAAATGAATAAAAATAATTAAAAAAAATTTAAAGTAAAAAAACTAAATCTATTGTGTCCGTGTGTGTGTTTTTTTTTTTTTTAAATTATGTTTATTTTACTCTGCTCATACAAAAGTCAGCATAGTTACTATGTTCAGCTTTTGTGAATGCAACTAATGTGAATATTTCCAGCGCTAAAAATTGATTTTCACATTAGTTTCATTCATGATA
>JABWIB010001388.1:0-25115 GCA_016617825.1 Platyplectrum ornatum | reverse complement strand
CTTTAGTAAATACCCCCCATAGTCTACTATTATTCATGGATAGATTTTATAGATAATATAGATTTTGATAATTTTGCTCGTTAAAATGTCTATATAAATGATAAATGTGTTTATGCTTTCATTTCAGAGGACATAAATTTGGGCTTGATTCGTTACATTCTTCATGAGGAGAAGTACAAAGAAACAATGGATAACTTTAAGTTTCTCGTAAAGGACACTAAACCAAATGTGGTCAGTGACAACATGTTTCACATTCAGTGGTCTCTGATTAGTTTTACACACGTGAGGTAAGTCTGAAGCCTGAAAACTTTACTTTATCGTGTCCAATAACGCTTTGGAGTAATGGAATTACATGGTAAAGGGGAAGCATTATATTTATGGCATACATAAATTAAGTAGAACACTCTTAACCAGGCCCGGCGACATGGGGGGACAAGGCGGACAGCTGTGACAGGCCCGAGCTTCAGGGAGGCCCTGTTACTAGTGCTAACACTATTGAGGGGGGCCCAAAGATTTCTGCTGCTGGCCCTGCTCTTAACACATCATATAATGACCAAATATTATAAGGATGTGTGATATCTTCAGGAGCAGAGGATTCTTTCTGAGACTCTTTAAGGGCACCTCTTAACGCAGCATTAAAACTATTTGCAGCTGGTTTTATTATCCAAGAAATAAACACAAAACCTAGACATAAATCCTGGGCACAAACTAAACATAAGCTGGTCCTCTCTAACTGGTGTTTAGACCTACTGCCTAGGCTCCAAACAATACACCTAATCAGGTGCAGAACTAATTACCCTTCAACAAGCCCAAAAACCTGGACTGGGCTTAGTGGATGGTGGGCCTCCACTCTCATCCAACCATCCAACCCCTTATCAGCTTTTACCAAAGCTGAACACAACTATTGGTAAGTGTTTCCCAATAGAAATACAAACAAAACGATCTCCCTGGGGTTTTAAGCCAAATAAGATAGGGGACAAATATACCTCCCTTCTACCATTTTTCCATTGAACCTATAACAGATGTTAATGTTGTCTTTTAATGTATTAAACCAATAGAAAAATTAACTGGATACAATTGGAGGTAATACATTGTTTTCATTCTAACATTTCTTTTTTTCTATAATAAATATTTATATGGCTACGCGGATATTCGGAAAATACTGCAATGTTTAGCCATGTAATCTGGTTACCACAAATGTATTCGCTTTTGAGAGTTGCAGTGACAGATGACCCAATACAATAATGCACATGTTATTCATTCCTTCCATGATGGCTTTTGTTCTGTAACAAAACAACAACTTGTTCTGAATCACAATTTGTGCTCAAGACACTTGCATCTGTCATTTGTAAGAACAAAAAATGCAAAGACTATTGTACTACAGACTATTCACAGTTATTTTCACAAGATAAAACATTCTATATATGCAATGTATGTATTTTTTTACAAAATAATTTGTTGTCCTTCAGCACAAAATAAATGTTAAAAGTTAATAAAAGTTGTTTTTATCCTTTACATGTAAATTATGTGACTGTTGTTGAGTTATGTGTGATCAAGTCTTGTTCTCAGCCAAAATCAATATTTCAAGTTTATTTATTATGAATGATAAGAAGTAAAAAGTTGTGAGCATAAATTGTACATATGTAGTAAGAAACAGGTGCAGGTTGGCATGGGGGCGTATTGGGCTATGACAGTAGAACACCTTAAAATAGATAACCAAACTGTGTGTTGCCTCCTTGCATGCAATGTGGCAGCTCATAATACACCAGAATTTTTCAGTTGTTAAACAGCAGGCATAATGGTCTCAGAGTAGTACAGTGATGTGATATAATCTATGTTATCAAGGGCATTTATAGTGATTTAATGGAGAATGGTTGTGTGTGTGGAAAAAGCATGTTTCATTCATGATGTTTGATTTGTGTAGTGAATTACTGTGTATATTTATATTGATCTTATAATCAAAGGTTGACATATGTATTGATTTACTGTTCATACAAAATTGCAAGTTTCACATTTGAAATCTTCTCAACATCAACTGTTTCAGCTACTTGCTATATAAATGCTGGTCAAAACCAGAGCCTGTATCTGCATTACACACATATGTCACATTTAACTCTGTAAGAGTCACTCATGGATATTTTTTCTGTGTTGGAGGAAAAAGGTTACACCTCAATCCAACTGATGTAACTGCAGACAGGATCTGGGACTGAAAATAATGAAAGGCCCATTGGAGTGGCCAGTAATGACCAATGTTGTGTGTAGTGGTCAGATATATGTGGGCCACATCACAATGTGTCCTTCTGCATTTTTGATAATAGAGGCCTATAGTCCTATTAGCCCCATTGTTAATCTGGCCCTGGTTGCAAAGAAATGACAATGCTGAATAATGCTGCTGCTTTTAACAGCCACATGCACAATTTTTTCCCCTAAGACATTCATTAATAACGTGTCACTGAAATATATGTGTGTTTACAGTTACAATGTAAGTGAACAGGCGGGATCCATCAGCGTGACAGTAAAGAGAACCGGGAACCTTAACCAATATGCAATTGTATTATGTCGGACAGAACAAGGAACTGCTACTTCAAGCTCCAGTGTGGGCTCAAGACCAGGGCAACAGGACTATGTTGAATATGCAGGCCAGGTAAAAAGTTGAGCACTTGCTTTTCCTACTTTTGCACTATTTTCTATCTTTATTTTAAATTTCCTTTTTGGGTGGGATTATATCCACACAGTGTTGTGGTATTTTATATGCAATATTAATAAAAATACCAGTTTTAGCCTGCTTTGTTGCTTTGTTCAGGTAAAATACATACAGTACAATGTGCTTTATGTTTGTTGCAAATAATCATACATGCACATTTTAAGCAGCATAGTGGTGATTAGCACTTTTGCCTCTCAGGGCCAGATTCAGCTTTTCACTCTCATGACTATTACACTCTAATGGGCAAAACCATGTTGAATTGCAGGGGAGGTAAATTTAATTAGTTGCAATCAGCATAACAAGTGACAGCTGATATTTCCTAGTCCTAGTCTAATAACAGTGTAACAGTACCGCTGGTCAGTATCTGTGTGCAACATGCAACAATAAAGTATTCTCCCTGCATGCATTTTACCTGACATTTATTTTACCTCCCCTGCAATTCAACATGGTTTTGCCCATGAGAGTGTAACTCATGAGTGTAAGTCATGAGAGTGAAAAGCTGAATCCAGCCCTCAGATCTAAGGTTATGAGATTCCCAGACATGGCCTGATTTATGTGATGGTGTTCAAATCTGTTCATAAATAAAAAAAAGTTATATCCATGGAGGCATTACATTCAATGTAGCCTCTTAAATATCTTGCTTTTCAAGACTCATGGCAAAATTACCCAAGTATCAGATAAATGAACTTTTCAGTGTTAAAAATGGAAAATATTTTAGTAAGCTCTATTCCATTTCATAATGCACCACAACATTTCATTTCTTCTCAGCTAAGTGGATAAAATAGTAATGCTTTATTGAGTTTCTGTTAATTATCTTCTCTTATTTGTTATAGAAAATGCATCACAGCTGAATACAAGATTGCGTAGGAAAACTAGTATATAAGTTCTGAGTGGACATAATTAGGGTTTTTAAAATAGCATTTTAATGACAGTTGGAGTTCAGAGAATGGAATGAGGCCATTGAATACTTCAATTGTCTTTCAGTGATGAAGAAATACATTTCTGCTTTTACTGAAAGACAAGGATGTGCTGTTTTACTGTATGTAAAAATATCTAACCCTAACATGTAAATCTATCAGGTTCAATTCGACGAACGAGAAGATAGCAAATCCTGTACTATCATCATCAATAATGACCAGGTGTACGAGAACATTGAACACTTCTCGGTGGAACTCAGCATGCCAGCCTATGCACTTTTGGGGCAGATTACGAAGGCCACTGTTAACATTAATGACACAGAGGATGAACCCACTCTGCAATTTGATAAGAAAATATACCGTGCCAATGAAAGTGTTGATGTCCTTTCGGTGCCTATTGAGAGAAAAGGTTTGTAGGTTTTGCCAATCAAAAAGTTTTACTCTGGTATGGCAATGCGAAACAGTGTAAATAGAAATGCAGTTGAGGAATTTTAGCTCAAATGTAATTTAGAGATTAAATATAAAGCTGTGCATTATTTGAATTATATTTGCAGAAGCAAATTATTTTCCTTGCAAAGAAAGTTTTATTAGTTTAATGCACTTCACCTTAGAATATGTTTTGCTCAGAAATACAGTCTGAATTCAGATAATAATGATGTGCTGCTGGTTCATTTGCAGGTATTGGGATTACATGTGCGAGATTCCTATGTTTCCTTGCTATTTTCCCATGCAAAAGATGCTTGGTCCCAGAACACTGCAGTCTGACATGCCTGGAGTATAGTATCTAAGGCAGTGGTTCCCAAACTGTGTGCCTAGGCTCCCTGGGGTGCCATGATGCTCTCATTGGGGTGCCACGGAATGTTTTAATATCAAATTAAAGCATTTTTGCCTTTACATAAATGGTTATTACACTATTATGATTATGGGAAATAATTTTGTCTTAGGGGTGTTTTGAAAAATTATGGAGACCCTAAGGGTGCCTCCACTGAGAAAGTTTGGGAACCACTGATCTAAGGGCTTAGCCAAGCCCGTACCGTACGATTTACTGTACAATTCTTCCCACAAAGCATTGTACCGAGTTGGAACAGACTGCCTAAAATTCTGCCCAGTGTACAACAGTGGGAGGTTTAAGGGGTGTTATGGAATACAGTGTTACCAGTCTGTAANGTTTTATTCCAAATCCATCATCCTTCTCCAGCCAAACTTGTGCAGTCACTATGTGGTCTAATAGCTTACTATACAAAATACCTATGTAAGAATGTCAGCTTTACCTTGAAAGCTGTGGAAGATACTCACCAAAAACAACGTTTTTTTTGTCAAAATCCTATATAGATATACTCTGTATAGATAGCATTCTAAAATATATAATTTTACCATGCTAGAAAACGTTTAGATGTCCTTTAACTTGTGAATTACTTTAGGTTTCCAGGACATTATGTTGAAGCAGATTTGTTGCTATAGTTAATATCGTTTATGTGAGTGTAGTGCTGATTCAGCACAGTCATAGTGTGAATTAGTCTATTACATTTGTGGTTTGTACTTTCCAACATCTTGATCAGCAAATTTATTATTAAGAAAAATAATTTCCCCAGCTACAGATGTATGAAATGTCCTATGCCAGTGACATTCATAAAGAGCAGTGATACCTTAATATTTTTTCAGTAATAGGCACTTTCCTGTACCATTAACAATGAAATTACTGATATTCCACTGGTGATGTTGCCTGTTCTTCCAAGAAGTATAAAGAAAAATGACTTCTGCTGGTACATATTAAACAGCAATTTCTGATAACAACGCTTTAGGTACAATTTGCTGTGTAAGATGACAACTAACATATTTCGAGAGTTCCTAAACAAATAATGTAAAAAAATGGTACCCACATCAGGGATATCAAAAAGAAAATATATACATATATACATGTGTGTGGATGTGTTTAAAAAAATAATAAATATATATATATATATATATATTGCACCTACTATAACAATTTTGCTCTTGAACTTGTTGTACATACTGCTCAGATCGTACATAGCCCCAGGCCTGCTTGTCCTTTGTACTCTTCACTTAAACATTACTGATACATTACTGATAACCCTTTTATTTGATTTACTCCAATGTATAGCCCTATAGCCATGTTTACAATAATCATGTGCATACAATGTCTATCGATTTTGTGATCCGGGATTGTTACTGTTTTGGAATTTGTTAAATTTGATTGTCCATCTGTAAAACTTTCTGTTTGTTCATTCTTTTGTATGCTATGGTACCCAGAAAATCAAGCAGGTCTTTCTGCTATTCATGTGTGTCAAGGGTGCACAATACGGCCAATGTATCAGAATACAGATAATCAAATCCCTATAGTATACAGCTTCTGTGCGTGCAAGGGGAGATGACTTCCATTGTGCAATGTACTACCGAATCTGCAGCCATCTGAACATGTGTGTGTGTTCAGTGTAATGTAATTGATAACATTCTCTACTCTTATTAGGCTCTATTGAGATACCAGTTATTCGTAGTGGGCCCGACCTCTCAGTGGCAACATCTGTATGGTGCGCTACTCGCCCTTCAGATCCACCTTCAGCAACTCCAGGAATTGACTACATCCCCAGCTCAAAAAAAATCGAATTTAGACCGGGAAAAACAGTAGAGGTAAATCACTAACACTGTCATTCAATCAGATTTTNTGTTATATTTGTTTATATTTATATAAAGCATATAAAGCAATGTGTGTGTGGGAATTAAATCAAGATGAGACCTTAAGTCTTTTAGAAATGAACACATAGATGGTTTGTGCAATACAGTACAATACATAATTAGTAACTATGGATCAAATCCAGCTTTCCTCACAAAGTCTGTGGAAGTCGGATTAATTTACTGGCACATATATGTGCCAGATCTGGTTGATCTTCTAGTGCAGGTGTAGGCAACCTGCGGTTCCCCAGATCTTGTCAAACTACGCTTGCCAGCATGCTTTGTCAGGTATCAGCTGTTAAAGCAGTTAAAGCACGGGATGTGTAGTTTAACAACATCTACAGAACTGCAGGGAGATAGGGAGAGTGCCACAGGAGAAAGTTTTATAATAAAGGATTTTTATTGCATAGAATTGCATGTAGTTACTTACTGCAGGTTGCCTACCCCTGGTCTAGGGTAAGGAGCAGGGGATCCATCTGCTGGTCCTGTCCTGCCCCCTGCTCACCTTCATTACACTAGGTTGGTTTCCCGCTCACCTGCATAGGTATCATGCGGACCTTGATCCAGTCCTATGAGTAAACTCATTAACAACTGCTTGCATCCCACAAAATTGAAGTTGCTAAATCATTGCATAGGTACCATCAGGTAACAAAATATCACTGTTCCTGCCTGACTAACCATGACAATACTGAACAGATTTTGTCTATGGAGTCCTTACTTTATTCTGCCAGAAAAGCCATGTTTTATGAGAATATCAAAACAAATAAACAAAAAACCCTAGAGACACTCTTTCATTTGGAAAAGTTTATTAACTTTTAGTAGACAATAATCCTCCATATAATTCTAATGTGTATAAAATTTACATATTACTACTAGGATTTCTTTATAGACTATTGAATATTTATACGTTTTTATCAGAATGATTGCGTTTCACAGTACAGCAAATGTATTTCTGTGCCGGAGGGTTTCTCAATCGCTTAGTTTGTACGAGGGTAGGTCCAGTCTGACGAGGATTTTCTCTGTAAGTTGCCCTAAAGTATTTTCTGCTTGATACATACTTGCATAAATGTCAACAGTCGTGCAATAAGATGCATTGAAAGAATTAACATATTATTTCTCTCCGACTGAACTTTGCTTTTATATTGAAAAAGGAGTAATCCTTAACACTAGATCATTTTTGATGCTTACACTTTCTATATTCTTGCAGTTGAATTTCATTTCTGTGCAGTTGTAATATGCTTGTGTAATGCCGCATATAGCACAAATAACATTACATATGGAGATGGATGGAGCACCAATCATGCTATTTCATCCACTATTTTTGTTGATGTTTTAAAGTATTCAGTGCTAATGCATATAAATGATATATATATTTGTTGATGTCACTTTCTTAGTAATTCTTAGTCAGTAAATCAAAAGCATATTTTTGTGTGTTGATTAATGTAGGTGATTATAAACTTTGTAGCATGTTTCTTCATTGTTGACAAATATGATAAGTGAACCTATATACTGATTGTGTTTCTGATTTGCAGCACTGCACGCTTTCAATACTTGATGACACCCAGCACCCAGTGATTGAAGGATTAGAGACATTTGTGGTGTTCCTCAGCTCTGCCCAAGGGGCTGATCTCACCAAACCATTTGAAGCCACAGTTACGATCAATGATACCTTCCAGGACGGTATGTGAGCGGGGTATAGAGGAAACCCTTATATCCAGTATAGGTATAGGTGATAATTATTGGTAACCTCTGTGATACATGCTACCATTTCCATAACTAGATACTCANATACAAACTTTGCAGCTTGCTATTGTGCTTTTATCTCCCAGACATTATCTTCTTGTTTCTGTAGTGCAATGGGCAATATCAGGTTGTTTCTCCTGGGAGAAACCAAGAACTTGAAGCATGGGGGAGGGGTGATTTATACCACTCACACCTGAAGCCTTGAACACTTCCTGTATTTACTATGGATGGTGGGTCTTTACATCATCAAGCCAGCCCATTCTCTTACATTGAAATCACTGCCCCTGGGTAATATGCTAAATACATATGCCTATTTTGACAGCAGATAAGAACCACATGGCCCATCTAGTCCACCCACCACCCTTCCTGTGAAGCCCACATTCCCCAGCTGCCAATTAACCTACCAGCATGTTTTTGGCATGTGGAAGGAAACCAGAATACCCAGAGAAACCCCACACAGACATGGGGAAAACATACACTCCACACAGAAAAGGTCTTAAGGAACTGAACTTATGACCTAAGTGCTGTTAGTCACAAGTGTTAATCTTGGAATGATTGTGCTGCCCATACACAATAGGGCAGATTCAGACATAACTTTTGTTTGAGCTTCATACAGATTTGTTGTTTGAGATCTCCTTTGCATTTTTCTTCTTTAGTTCCCAGTATGCAGTTCAGTAAGGATCTGTTTACAGTAAAGGAGAAGGATGCAGTGCTGCATGTCCCTGTCATTCGTACTGGAGATTTAGGTTACGAGTCCTCGGTACGTTGCTACACTCAGTCTCAAACTGCTCATGTCATGGACGATTTCGAAGAAAGAAGAAATTCTGATAATTCCCGTATAATCTTTCTGAAGGGAGAAAAGGTAAACCCTGTTTCTTAATTTACATGTTACACTTCCCTTATGTGTGCTCCCCCTTTAGTATTAAAGTCTCCATGTATTACATAGGTGATATTCCCCACCAGGGGGCGTAATGTGACATATGAAGGAGACAGGGCCCTAGTCTGCATGGGTGGGGTGAGGCGGAGCTATGTCGGGAGGTAGAGCTGAGCTGGCCTGATTGGGATAAAGAACACCAAGGATTGGGAGTGCATTTAAAAACCATGGTCAGCATTCATACAAGGATTGCTGTTTTAAGCTGCCAATCTCTGACAATTGCTTACAGTGCAGTGGAAACTGTTGTCCTCCTCTGGGCCCTGCATTAGACGCACCCATTGCACCTACTTAGTTATGCCCACATTTACCATACTGCACCAGTCACCCTGCTCTTCTTATAAACCAAAGCAGTAGGTAAGCAAGAAGTGTAATGCAGGTATGAAAGTGCTGAATGGAGTGAAGATGGGTGCTTTTGTGAATGAATCTACTACGTAGTAAGCCTGAAAAGAAACGTTTTAATCTCTTTAAACAGCTGAAAAACTGCACCGTATTAATCAATGATGATTCAGTGTTTGAACCAGAAGAGCAGTTTAAGCTTTATCTAAGTAATCCCCTTGGCAATCATTGGAGTGGAGCAAAAGTCGGGAAGAGTGACATGGCCACCATTACAATTTCAAATGATGAGGATGGTGAGTTGTATATTCTAAGGACTATTTATAAAATAAATACAAATATATCAAATAAATTCTACACGGGCGGCGGAGGGCCTCGCCAGGGTCCTCCAGTTGATAAGGGGGTGGGTCCCTTCTGGCCTTCACTGAGGTCTGTGTTACTTATCATACATGCAGGACTGAGTTCTGGGTTTACCTACAACTCTGTCCTTACATACAACAGTCTAGCAGTAGGGCCCATATGTGTCGACCTCTCCTCTATTTTGAATCTCTGTGTTTTAAAGAACAAACACCCCCCCCCCCCATCTCATCTCTGTTTTATATAAACTTTTGATTGATGTGTTGATGTGTAGAAAATTTTGACCAGATGGTATAGGGTCCCGGAGCTGCTCAATAAGATCTCCCCCACCAACTCAGCCACCTGCTGGAGATGTGAGGGTCATCTGGGTTCATACAGTACTTCCACATTTGGTGGTCCTGCCCAAAAATCGTTCCCTTTTGGAACCAAATTATTCATCTCTCTGAACGAATCTTGGGCATGGAGGTCCCTACAGGCCTGGAGTTTTGGCTCCTCTCCCTCTCTACTATGCCCATTCCCAGGTCCAAAATTTCACTTCTTAAACATCTTAATAATGCAGCCAAATCTTTGTGTTGGAAGTCCCCCCTACCGCCTACTGTGGAGGAGTGGTTTCAGCGTCTCAGCTATTATATGGCCATGGAAGAGACCCTATTCTCGTCACCCGACCAAGGCCCCGCATTCACGGGCACCTGGCTACCGTGGTTGGAATTTAAAACCTCACCCACTGATTTGCTTCTGGCGGATTAACTATGCGGATTTGCCCGCACGAATCCCAAGGTTATTTCTCAGTTTACTATTTCATCGCTGTCAGCTGGTGACCACGCCCCCCCTCCTTCCCCCCTATATCTTTCCCCCAGTTTTCCCTTTGTTGTCTCCCCTCCCTTTCCCCATTTTTCATGATAATCCGTTTGTGATCCTCCCACTCCTTTAGGTGTTTGGCTGTTTTGGGCTTATATCAATGTCTAGGTATTATTCACCTGTTAGCTTAGCCACATGACCCGCACGCTTCCTGGTGGTATCCTCCTTTTTGTTCATTAGTTCATTCACATTTATTCAAGTTCAATTTTCCACCATCTGTGCTTGTTATTTCATTGTATTTTTTGGGACACAGTCTTCCATGTTTGCTGCTTATATTGACAAACCGTAAATAAAGAATATATAAAAAAAAAAATTCTACACTATACATTTATAAATAGTTTGTACTGTAGACATATACTGTATTACATCTACATTCCCAGATATTGTGACATCCTCTTACATTATGAATATCTAGATTTTTAAAAAATAATCTTTGGTATCCACAGCACCCACCATTGAATTCCAGGAGTCTATTTATCAAATTCGAGAACCCCAGGAACCAGATGGAGTGGCTATTTTGAACATCAAGGTGGTCAGGAGAGGAGACCAGAACAGGACATCAAAGGTCCGCTGTAGCACAAGAGATGGTTCTGCACAGTCAGGAGTGGATTATTATCCAAAAAGTCGGGTCCTTAAGTTTAGTCCTGGTAAGTCATCATATATTATATTGCTATATTATATGATTATACCTATCGAAAATAGGTATACTGTATGTAATATAATGGGCCATGTAATACTTCTGTTGTATTTAGTTTTATTTATTATCTTTCATAAAATGGTTTACACTATACATTATATTCTGAAAAATTAGAACATATGGATTTTTGTTTCATGTATGTATTTTACTTGCATTTTCAGTTATTAATTTGCATTAACATACTGTATTAACATCCCTCTGTCCTCAGGTGTTGACCACATATATTTCAAGGTGGAAATCCTTTCTAATGAAGACAGGGAGTGGCATGAATCCTTTTCACTGGTTCTTGGACCTGATGATCCAGTTGAGGCTGTTCTTGGAGATATCACAACCGCAACTGTAACTATTCTGGACCAAGAGGCAACAGGAAGTCTTATATTACCATCACCACCTTTAGTTAGTACTGCATTTATTTATTAATTCAGTCGCTTTAATATTCCTATAACAAATATAAAAAGCAATCAGATAAAGTTACATAATGTTTTACAAAGATGATCTCAAATAGTATGCTCCCATTTGGTTTCTATGGTCATGTTTTGCCTACTGTTCCCCTCACAACTAGTTTCATTTTTCCCCTGCTATAATATGATGGAGAATGAGGCACATGTACAGTTTTCATATAATATTGCAGTGGCAATAGCTTTAGTTGAATAAGATATGTACTTATGGTTATCTTTAAATAAGAAACAAACACCCGACAAGTGTCTACTAAGCTTCCCTTCCAGCAATTGCTTAATTCTCATAATCTTAATGAAATCAGCTATGCAGGTCCTGGCAGAACCCATTCTCAGTAGTAAGTAGTAAGTTAATTATTAGTTAAGGTACCGAAAAACAGGAGAGATTCTATTAGCTTTCTCATATTGTAATATTTGCATTTGCTTACTGATGATCCATTATTTGCTTAACAAAAGTCAATTTTATTCTGTTGTACGTGGCTACTCCTGGAATAAATATTTGTTCAGCATAATTATAAAGGCCTATACAGTTGTGGTGTAAAGAGGGTTGATTTGCTTGTAAAAAAAAACAGTAGGTCATGTCCTGTATTGTATCACTATCTCCATATATAATATTCACAGTGTCTGTTCCTGTTAATAATGTCATGTAGTACACTTTTAATTCATGGTACTCTGTGAAGCTGCAGTGCATGGCTTCATAGGCCAATCCGATGTGGCAGACTACAATGTTGCTTGAGAGCTAAAATCATGGAGCCCTGGGCAGCTGCCCGGTTTGCCCATATGATAAGTTGCCTTTGGACACCATAACATTAAATTAAATTTAGCCAATCAAGTTTCAATACATGTTTTTAAGCTGCTTGTTTTTGTCATCAGGTTGTGTCCCTGGCTGACTATGACAATGTGGAAGAAGTAACAAAGGAGGGTGTAAAAAAGTTCCCATCTCCCGGCTACCCTTTGGTATGTGTCACTCCATGTGACCCACACTTTCCAAAATATTCTTTGATGAAAGAGCGATGTGAGGAGGCCGGCATCAACCAGTCCTCCATCTTATTTAATTGGGAAGTGGCTGCACCGACAGATTCCAATGGGGCAAGATCTCCCTTTGAAACAGTGACTGACACCACCCCGTTTACTGGGGTAAATCACATGGTGAGTCTACTGTGGTTAATATTTTGTGTGGGATGTGTAGGATGATGTATGATGACTACCCAGTGGTGTTACATTATATAACTTCATTCAGCCTATTTATAATTTCTTGTTGTCTGCATTTTCCTTTCCTATGTTTTTTAAAAGGTCCTGGACAGTATTTATTTCAGCCGCCGTTTCCATGTGCGCTGTGTTGCCAAGGCAGTGGACAAAGCTGGACATGTGGGAACACCACTTAGGAGCAATATTGTGACAATAGGGACAGACAATGCCATCTGCCACACACCAGTAGTGGCAGGAACTGCACGAGGGTTCCAGGCACAGTCTTTTATTGCAACACTGAAATATCTTGATGTCAAACACAAAGAGCATCCCAACAGGTATGCCAATTCTTATGTCATTTCATTTACAATTTCATACAAAATAGAATTAAATCCTGGTAATATTTTAATTAAAACAACTAATGTCAGTGTGTGGTATATATGGGGATTATGGCTCTGATCTATATATATAGGCCAATGGTGACAACCAGTGTTTAATTAATCTATGCATGTATATCCAATTCTTCCTTCTCTATATGCCAGTAGACAATAACACCAGACCAGGTCTAGATCTCAGCTTCTGCTACAGCTAAACTCCAGTCTGTGGACCATGCCTTAATATTTTGGATAGGGCATACTGGCTTGAACATTGCACTTCCACTGTGGAAGTCTGGATCTGTCTTTTGTGCAGTTTCTCTTATATCAACAACCCTTCTGATTTTTTACAAATGAGTTTCCAGAGGTTTATTTACATGTCTGTTAGTTATCAAGGATTTACAGTTTGCTGTAACGTCTGTTTAAGGTTATTCATTTGTAAATTTACTCCACATAAACATTTAACGTTCATTAAATTCCTCTTTCTTAGGATTCATATCTCTGTTCAGATTCCACACCAAGATGGCATGCTGCCCCTCATTTCTACAATGCCACTACATAATCTGCATTTCCTTCTCTCGGAGTCTGTTTACCGACACCAACATGTATGCTCCAATCTTGTCACCATCCGTGACTTGAGAGGTATTTCAGGTAAAGTCATAGCGAACTCTGCTGCCTTAGAATTCCATATACAGTAAATTTATAGTTTCAGACATACTGGACTTCTGGAAAATGCCAAGATTGACAGATTGCTAGTTTGGCATTGCATAGAAGCATGTGTTCCTGCTACAATATTGTATTATTATGCTGTTGTTTTTCAGAAGCAGGATTCTTGGATGAGGTAACATATGACAGCATTGCTGTTGGTCCTGGCTATGATCGTCAATACCAATTTGATCCCAATGTCAGGGAACCAAAGACAGTGCAGCTATACAAACACCTCAATCTGAAGAGCTGCATTTGGACTTTTGATGCATATTATGACATGACAGAACTCATTGATGTCTGCGGTGGAGCTGTAACAGCTGATTTCCAGGTACTGCCTTAGTATTAAGTTTATAGACACCTGTTTGTTGGGGGCTAGAAAACAATTATGCAGTGCTTGTGTATCATACATGTACACTAAATTGAGAGGTTGACTCCATTGATGGCCAGGTAGTATCAGTATCCATGGTTGTAGGCACTGGGACATCCTCCCAGTAACAAAATGCTGAACACAACTACGGAAGAATAAAAAGCTTTATTATATAGAGTAATATAATAGGGCTCTATATGCCCCTTTATTCCTCTTTAATTATGTTCATATTATCCTGATAACACACACGTACTATATATATATGATTATATATAGGGCTGTATAGTCCCATTATAAGCATCTACATTATTGTGTTTAATTTGTCCTTTTTTTAATATGCCTTTAAATATGCCACATAATAGAGCTGTGTATGACATATAGCTGCCATAATAAACCCATAATAAGGTACCTCCTTATTTGTATCCAATTATCCCCCATAATAAATCTTTATATATTTCCCAATAAAAAGGCAGTATTTAATATAAAAACCCTATTATGGGGGATTATAGAATCGTGTTATGGGAGATAATATGAGCACAATTAAGGTGGAATTAAGAGCTATGAGCTGGATCCAGACAATTAGCTGTTCGTCCATTTGTATGATGAAATGATATGTGAGCAATGCTAATCTCTGTGACTTGCATTTGTATTGGCAAGACAGACTTTTCCATTATTTTTCAAAGCATATCACTGGTCCATTGGAAATTAGACAGATTGGGCCTGATCCTTGTTTAATACCAGCATGTGATTTCATCATGCTCTATTCGGAATACATTCATGCTTTTGTACAGCGCATTCCCTGACTTCTGAATGTAATGCTGATTTCTGTAAGATCAGAAATTCATACATGAATTGTGACTTCACTCTCAGCTTTAAGCTTAATAGGTGGGGCAAGGCATTTAAATTGTACAGTAGGGGCTGGGCTGAGGACCTATCATATAGATTCTTTCTCTATGACATATTTCCACAAAGAGATGTGTGTGGAAGTGATGGTCGTAACTGTCCAGATTTCCATCTGTGTGAGGGAAGTACATTAAGAAGCTATAATCAGAACCTAGGAGTGGAAAAATGATGTACACACAGAAAAATCCTTTTTAATGAGGTTTAGGTCCAGTGCTATTTGTTGAAGCTAAACCAGGGGTAGGCAACCTGCGACTCTCCAGATGTTGTCAAACTACACATCCCAGCATGCTTTGTCAGGTATCAACTGTTAAAGCAGTTAATTCATGCTGGGATGTGTAGTTTGTTTGCAGTATGTTCAATTAATTTGAATTCTAAGCAGAGCACAATGGCTGATTTATGGTACTTTTTCATATATTAACCAGGAGGGATTTACTGATAATGTACAATGATCTATACCCATTCTTGTTCATACTTGGTAGGTGAGAGACTCTGCCCAATCATTCCTGACCGTTCATGTGCCGCTCTATGTATCCTACATTTATGTGACTGCACCACGAGGATGGGCGTCTTTGGAGCACCACACAGAGATGGAATTTTCATTCTTCTATGATACTGTTCTCTGGAGGACTGGTAAGAGTGACATGGTTTTAGGTAAAAACACTGGACAAGATCCAAACTTTAATATTTTAAAAATGCTCTCCGTGAGAGTGCTCCGCTATCTACTCCCATTACCAAGAGCCTTCCAACATAGGCGGCCCTAGGTATAGGCCAGATAGGTGGCTACCTAGGGCCCAGCACTGCGAACGCCACAGCAGAGCCAGCTGTCAGCGCAGCCAGTTTTGTTGGGTCTTTGGAGACCCCCTGCCACCAATAATCACCCCCCACCACTCGAATCCCCCATTGCCACAGGCACACAGGACACTGGTTTGCTGTGAGCCTCCTGATTGGCCATGAACTGCTTCAGTTGTAAATTGATGTCTGGGAAGATGATTACCTGGTGGCGGGGGAGCCTAGGGCCCTGGAAATATTGTTCCACCTCTAATCTCCGATATCTTAGAACTTACAACTCCTCTGAACAGAAAATAGTAGTGTTTTGAAAGGCTAGATGGGCACAGAATCCANTGGAATGCTTATACTATACATTTTAATAGTAAGGTACACCCACACAAGCTGGCTGGCCTTATTAATTGTGATCTGTCTGTATGTACCAGAGGGGTAAAACTGACATCAGAATCTGGTCAACTACCATTCATTTCAATGCTGGATGTATATAGAGACAAGCCTCTGAATTGTGTTTTTTTATGTTAATGTAGGTATTCAGACAGACAGCGTTCTCTCTGCCAGGCTTCAGATTATAAGAATATACATACGTGAAGATGGTCGTCTGGTCATTGAGTTTAAAACTCATGCTAAATTCAGAGGTACCTTATTATGTATTTTCTTGTGGTATATTTTATTGTGTACTCACTATTAACACACCCATTTCCATGTCTTTCTATTTGACTAACCACAGCAATAAAATTTTAGCAAACATTTTTAAGACTTTTTTTTTAGTAAGTACTGGAAACAAAGTATAAGTACACTTTCGTTCAAAAGTTTGGGGTCACCCAGGCCATTTTGAAAGTATAATAAAAACCCATAAATGTGATGCTTCAGATACTCAACTAGCTCAAAGGAAGGCCAGTTTTATACTTTCTCTAACCAGCAAACCCGTTTTCAGCCATGCTAACATAATTGCACAAGGGTTTTCTAATCACCCATTAGTCTTCTAACACAATTATAAAACACGTTGTACCATTAGAACAATGGAGTGATTATTGCAGGGAATGGGCCTCTATACACCTAAGTAGATATTCCATTAAAAAACAGATGTTTGCATGTGTCATACACTCATTATCTATTACTTATGCTGAGTTTACTATTTTGTATGTTTGTGTACCTATACTTTGAGAATTCACGGTATACTGCTCCTACAGTGCGAATTCTGTAATCCATTTTGTATTAGCATGCTGTGCTTTTTGGTTTTTGTGGTGTTTGTGTTGTTTTTTTGTGTTGTTGTTAATATGCACGGAAAACCTAATAAAAAAATGACCAGATACTGTAGTATAGTCATTTACCATATTAGCAATCTAAAGAGCGTATTTCTGATTAATTTTCTGTTCTCTTCTTTGAAAAAAAAACAGTGGTTTTCTTTCAAAAATAAGGACCTTTGAACGATTGTTTATTAACAAATGTCTGTTTCTATATAAGTACTAGAACCAGAACCAGAATATATTAAAGTGTTGCTTAGTAACCACAAATCCATGCTTGGTCCATATAATTGTCTATTGAAGGAATAAAACACATAAGATACTTACTGATACATAGAGCATTAATGTTTGAGTGAGAAGTAGCTGTGATTATTTGGCGTAGGAAATAATTATACTTTATTTTGCAATAAAGCTGCAGTGGGATGTTCGGGTAAGGCTGAACAACATATTTTCTTTAATGTTTTCCCAGTGTATGTAGTTTTGAAGACAAATATGTTGAAGTAAGCATGAAATAGTGTTTTAAACAACTATCTGTGTCAGACATGATTTATTTTAAGAATAAATATTTTAATGGCAGACTCCATAGTCAAGCTGGGCTGTCTAAGGCCACTAAATTCTGTACAACATTCGCCACCTGGTGACTCATCCCCTGGAAATAAGTGGCTACAAGTGGCCCAAGATTCATTTAATTATGAAATCCCCCAGTCTAAATACAGCCCAATGTAATTAAGTAGTTTTAAAAAATGTATAAAGATAACTATTGTTTTAATCACAAGGTATATAGGGTATCTATGGCGATTCCTGTATATTTTATCAGTAGAGACCCCACAGTTTCTGGCAGCTCTATTTGCACATTTCATTCTTTTACATGTGTAAGGATATTACTTGCATGTCAGCAGGATAGAAAGCTATTCATAAAACAAAGCTCTGTTGCTTTTTTGATTAAGCTGGAATTAGTGGAAAGAAATATCTTTTATTGGATGTATAGGGTATAGGATGTTTAGAGTGCCTGCATCTGGTACATTTAAATGAACCTGACAAGGAGTACTTCTCGGTGCACAGTTTTTACCAATGTTATTAGGTCAGACTCCAGACCTAGTGTTTGGATGATGTAAATACACATTTCTCATTTCTTCCTCAGGTCAATTTGTTATGGAGCACCACACTCTCCCAGATCTCAAATCCCGTATTGTAGCGCCTGACCACTTGGGTGGCATTGAATTTGATCTTCAACCTTTGTGGAGTGCACAGACATTTGATTCTCCATATCAGCTATGGCGAGCTACCAGCTCATACAGCAGGTTTGGAGCATGTACTATATGTTTTATTTAAGGTGTCCACGGTTTTTATATTCAGACATAATATAAACTCTTTAATGGTATTAATACCATCAACCCTCAGCACACCCTTATATGATATTAATATATAACTTAATGTCATTATTCATGTTTCCTCTACTTACAGAAAAGACTACTCAGGAGAATATACCATTTACCTGATCCCATGTACTGTGCAACCCACTCAACCCTGGGTTGACCCTGGAGATAAACCACTGGCCTGCACTGCCCATGCTCCAGAAAGGTTAGCTTTTTATACTGTTACCTTGAGATACCTTCATTGTGTGTGTGGTGGGATATTAGACATTGATTTACGCGCTATAAATTTCCTTTGACCTCCTACTAGACTTACAAACAAAAACCAATTGTACATAACAATTAAATGCCCCTCCAATACCCTTTTCAGGTATATGTATTTAGGTATATGTTCAAAATAAACATTATTTTAATTAATTGTAAGCAATTCCAGTTGTGTGGGAGGCGATATAGCATAGCCTATAAATCGAAATCACCTTCCCTTGTACATTATTCTGTGGAATAGCAGGAAATATATTGACTCATCCAGAGGCTGCAATCTTCTGTACATGAAGATGCCAATATCAACATTGTATTGTATTTAGCAAATTATATGCTTTGATAAGATATATAAAATGAGAAATGAAAACAATATTTGATGTCACAATTTCTTAGACTATTTCTCTTTTTCCCTTTAGATTCCTCATTCCTATTGCCTTTCAGCAGACTAATCGTCCAGTGCCTGTAGTATATTCTTTAAACACAGAATTTCAGTTATGTAACAATGAAAAGATTTTCTTGATGGATCCCACGAAGACTGAAATGTCCCTGGCGGAGATGGACTATAAAGGAGCCTTCTCCAAAGGTAAAGGGTGCTGCTTTCTTCTATAAACAAGTTATATGTTAGGATTTACATAAAAGCCTTAATGTTTTAAACTGAAATCACTACAATGGAAAAACAAGACTATCAGTGCCAGATCAGTCAATAGGCTAAAAAGGCTGCAGCTTAGGGTACTGGACTCCAGGGGATCGGATGCTCACCATGTAGAATAAATTACATCACCAAATATATTAACTTTTCACTGTCACTGAGGTTTAAATGTTCACATTATTTTTTAGGACAAACCCTATATGGAAGAGTACTATGGAATCCAGACCAGAATCTGAATTCAGCATACAAGTTACAACTGGAGAAGGTTTATCTCTGTACTGGGAAAGACGGATATGTACCTTTCTTTGACCCAACTGGAACTATTTATAATGAAGGGCCTCAATATGGCTGTATTCAACCTAATAAGAACCTAAAACATAGATTTTTGCTTTTGGTAAGGACTGTTTATGAAAACATATTTATCAAATATTTAGGAGTTTTCTGTAATGTTGTATGATATTATTTTACTGCTAAAACGTATATTTTTATGCTTTTTTTCTTTTATGCTCTTAAATGTTCGATAAATAAAATGTTTTCTTTTTATGATACATTTAACAGGACCGAAACCAGCCAGAAGTAACAGATAAATTCTTCCATGACGTCCCTTTTGAAGCTAACTTTGCATCAAATCTACCAGACTTTTATTCCATGGGCAGCATGCCAGGAGTGGATGGTTTTATCATGAAAGTTGATGCTCTGTACAAGGTAAATGACATACATTGGTCCAATACATGCTTTGAAGAATCTTGTAAAGTCCCTTTAACTATGCCTCAATTATTATCCCACTGATGTATGTATGTATGTATATATATATATATATATATATATATATATATGCCAAACATTTTAAATCTCTTCTCTTCAAAAGGTTGAAACTGGGCATCAGTGGTACCTTCAAGTAATCTACATCATTGGACCAGAGACCATGGCAGGAGCCAGAGTACAGCGATCTCTGACCTATCAACTGAGACGAGGCCGAAGGGATCTGGTTGACAAGAATGGAAGGCTTATGCTAGATGACTCTTTAATCTATGACAATGAAGGAGACCAAGTTAAGAACGGCACCAATATGAAGACTTTGAGTTTAGAAATGGAAACAGCTGCAACTTCTGCATCCCAGACCGGGGCTTCCATTGGAAGTGCATTTGCAGCAGTAATGTTATTAATGCTTGTTCTCTTGTCTGTGTGCCTTATAACACAAAAGTGCAGAAAGAATAGAAAAAAGAAGCCGCCCAGGGATGCTGCAGAGGAATATCCACTAAATACCAAAGTGGATGCTTCAAGGAAAAACTTAGACCGGGTAGAAAAGAACTTTAACAGACAGCACTGCACTGTGAGGAATGTCAACCTGCTTAATGACAGCAAAGATGGCTACGAGTTAAAAGGTGTCAAGATTAAACAAATGAACTTTGAAGTCAAAGTTCATAATAATCTACACGATGGAACAGAAGTTTGATGAAACATTGGCACAAATATATTTTGATAAAAAAATTAACTGTTTGATAAGGAGTAGAAAGAAAATAGCACCAATATTTTTTTAACACTGAATGAAATGGGAATATAATGAGAGATGTACAGCTGTGCAGATTGTACAACTGAGCTACCTCGCTATGTCCACAAGTGTGTGAGATACAAAGGGCAGGTGTACGGCAAATATTTTGTCTCTCCGCTCTTCAACAATGCACTGCATATAATTTAAAACACTGCCACCAAAGGTCAAGAATTTGTCAGTTTATTATGCATAGTGCTTAGTTCTTATAGAGATACAGTGCATGTTAAGTCACACCCCTGCATTATTATTTTGTTTTGTTTTTTTAGCATAATTATTGTGTTTTTAAGATTTTTTATTTAACACTTTTTCTAGAAAATTGCCCACAGTTTGTGTACTATAGCTTTGATATTACTGAATCTAACCATAAAAATGTACAGTGAGTAAATATAATGGAAAAATGGAATGCTATTAAACAGGCTTTATGAGTATATATATAATCCAGTAGACAAGAAGGTTATATCACAAAGAACTGGACCCTAACAATACATTTGGGTGCTTATTTATTAATAGTGACCTATGCAACAAAATAAAAGAAACTACACAAATAATGCAAATCATTATTTATTGTCTATCAATATCCAATAACCATTCTATTATGCTACATTTTAATTACCGACTCTTTACAATTACTTTTATTCTATTTTATACATAAGTCACAGGGATGTTTCTAGCCAAGTATTTTGACTCTTAATTTATTACTGTGCAAACTACTGAGTATATACACTGGGCTAAAAAAAAATTGTTAGTGGCAGATTACAGATATAACTGTACATAAAAAAACATAGGATGTAGAAAATGTTATTAAATATAAAGCGCCATCTTAAAGAAAAATATTCATTTTAGGAAAAAATATAAACAAAAGACAGAGATAAGTAAGTAGAATAGAATTGGCCAGGTAACAGAAGAAATGTATTGTCAGCCTTGTATATAAGACATTGTTTTTTATGAACATGTAAATTAGTATCAGAATGTATTTTTTGTAACGGACAGTTATCTAACATTTCATATAGATGAATAGATAATAAAGACAATGCTATTTTTGAGGTTATTGAATAAATGAAAGCTACTAAAGTGAATAGCAACAATGCTAGTTTAAGCTCCAATTTTATAATGGTATACCAAAAATTGGGAACTGTTACATTATGTCAGAATGACCTTGTACAAATCTTAGGACCCAATTATTGGTGGTAGTCTTTTTAGTATATATATATATATATATATATATATATATATACACATACACACACACACCAAAGATGATCATTAGACTAGCAAAATAATCTCTTAACCTTCTACCAGTGTTTTTAACCAAAAATAGTACCTCTAGCAGTAGATAGGTTTTTGTGGTTTTTTTTTAGGGCATTTTTATGCCAGTAGATAAAAAAAAACACAAAAACCTATCTACTGCTAGAGGTACTATTTTTGGTTAAAAACACTGGTAGAAGGTTAAGAGATTATTTTTGTACATGGTCTATACAATATGTGGCTGCTCATCAGAGTGTAAATGTATCCAATGTCTTGGATAAGGTCTTATAAATATGGACACAGGTACGATGGGTAGGTTCATACATGACATGCCAGGTATCTGTGCTTTCTAGACAATTTAATTGAATGTTTTCATTTTCATCGACATTTAATGTATTGATTTGCATGTGTTGTCCTGCAAATTTGACATTGTTTCTGTCAGGCCATTGTGTTTGTAACACATATTTCTGCCTTGATCACTGTATCAGCTATTTTATATCCAAAGGCAACTGCAGTGAACAGCTCTTTCTGAATATGGTAAAACATTGCTCACAGTACAGAAGCAAACCACAGAAAACTATTTATTACAAGGTACAAGAAGGCACATACAACCGGAAAACCCAATTTTAGTATAACAATAACACATTTGTCTTTATTGGAATTTCAGCACTGTTTCTTTACCTGAATGTACACCTGTATAGCTGTGACATCTAGCATTGTCTTGCTCTTTATAATGCCAATAGTTTTGATGCCTTATCTTGTGAAACTACAAACACAACCTGTAAGTTTCATGTTGTCATTTGTTATGTAGTCTATACAGAACCCAGATTTGCTTCTGTGGATGTAATATTGCCTTTATATAACTGTTGGGTAGGCTACAGCTGACAGCTACATTATAGACATATTAAATGCTGGAACATTGTGTGCAATGAACAATATGCTCCCTGAGTACAAGTCCTGCACATAGGACAGGTCTTTATTTGAGATGACTTAAGTATCTCTGTTATATGGTGCTGCAAATTTACGGTAGTAGTGAAACCAACATACATATTGTTATTTTATATACACGTATATATTGTATCTGATATGTGCCATGGAACACATTTATATGAATAAACTGAATTTGGTTACTTTGACTATACTTGTTATTGTTGCTGTATTTATTCATGATAAAAAGTAAATAATTGTTGTATGCAGTAAGATATTAGCAACATAACACCTAAGCCTCTGTGCATAATAGATTAACAGTGTGTATCAGGTTAAATATACAGTACATCTGGAAAGGATACACTTTTTCCACATTTTGTTATGTTACAGCCATATTCAAAAATGGAACAGAATAATTTTTACCCTCAAAATTCTACATGATGATAAGAAAAAGGATCTATGCAAATTTATATATAAAAATGTACATAGCTATTTATTACTTTGCTCTGGCTGGGCAACTCAAGGACATTCACGGAGTTGTATTGGAACTACTCCTTTGATACCTTGGCTCTGTGCTTAGGGTCGCTGTCCTGCTGAAAGATGAAACATTGCTCCAGTTAAGAGAACTCTCCAGCAGGGTTTTATCCAGGATTTCTCTGTACATTGCTACATTATCTATTATCTTTACTAGTCACCCAACTCCTGCCACTCTTGGTAAGTTCTCCTTTCTCCACAGAACTTAAAATTATATACATTATGCGTGATTTAAATCAATAAGGTATATATCTCCTGGCTTTGGCAAGCTTATCAGTGAGAAGACTCCACTCCTATCTGTTGATCTTCCGCAGGTTCCGCATCTAGGAACAATACAAACATACAGGAATGGAGATCCTTCAGTAAGTTTGAAGAGATGAAAATAAGTTAAATGGAATTATGTAAGCTGTAACAGCAGTAATTCTAGAAAACAGCAAAATAGCAAATATAGTTCCACTGTATTAGAAAAATAATGGAATCACTATTAAAGAAACACATTTTACAATATTTTAAACCTTGCGTCTGACAAGATCGCAGTGAGATGATCTTGGTACGCCAGAGGAATGGTCAGGAGTGTCAACTGCTATTTAGGGGTATATTTACTAAGCAGGGAATTAGCTAGGGAATTGAAAAGTGGGGAATTTGCCCATAGCAACCAATCAAATTCGAGCTTACATTCTCCAGTATGTAAAATGAAACAGAGCTCGAATCTGATTGGTTGCTATGGGCAACTTCCCCACTTTTCAATTCCCCAGCAAATTCCCTGCTTAGTAAATATACCCCTTAATGTAACAAATGCAAAATCATACTCTTGGGTGCAAAACCCTAAAAACTTTATATAACATATATGGCACTACATTACAAACTACTGAGGGAAAAATTAATCCAGGAGTTACAATTTCATGTGATTTAATGGTAATCAAGCAATGTAACAGAGAAATGAGAATGGAAAATTGTTTTTGGCTGTATAGGGAGAGTTAGTAAGCATGACAAATAAGTATTATTGTCTTTTTATAGGTTATTGGTAATATCTTTTGTTTAACATTGTGTTAACATGATATAGTCCTATTTTTGTGTTCCTGTGTCTATGGGCCTGATCCTAGTCCTCGCAAGCGGCACGCCAGCCATTCCCTCGCTGTTCGCGAGCGATGTAGTATCGTAGCGAGGCTCGGCAGCCTCACCACGCCCCCTCGCTAGCGTGCCGCTAGCGAGCGATGTTGTTTGTTNTTGTTGCTGGCGCAGGGCTGCGATTTGCGTTTCATCGCTCGCTACCGAGCGTACTTCACCCAGTCTCGTCGCACATGGGGGTTGGGTT
>JABWIB010001387.1:49338-83905 GCA_016617825.1 Platyplectrum ornatum | reverse complement strand
GGGCGTAACTACAAAAGGCTGGGCCCCATAGCAAACGTTTCAACAGGGCCCCCCTTTATATGTTTGTGTATATTCTATAGCAGTTTGGGGCCCACATTATATATATATATATATATATATATATATATACATTTACAACGTGAAGGCCCCAAACTGCAGTAAAATGCATAAAAAACAGTGAGAAACAAAACAGTAAATCTGGCTGTGGGTCCATTTAAGGCATCCTGTGGCCAGAAGCTCCGGACCTCTGTCCGTTAGGGAGCATCAGTAATCTAGGAATGGGGCCCCCGGGCCCCCTAGGGCTGCAGGCCCCATAGCTGCCGCTATGGCTGCTGTAGTGGTAGTTACGCCCAGGAGTCCTTTATTTAAGCATAGATCCGTCGTTTCAAATTATTGGATTAATAATGTAGCAGGTCATTAAAATAAGCCCTACCCTGAAAATAAGCCCTATGGTGTTTTTTGTCCTGGAAAAAAAAATAAGACAGTGTCTTATTATCAGGGAAACACAGTATTTGAGGAAGTGAACATGCAGTGGTTACACTGGTCTGAAGATTGCCGGTTCCACATCTGTCTATATACACAAACACACACGTGTGTGTATGTATGTATGTATGTATGTATGTATGTATCTATCTATCTATCTATCTATCTATCTATCTATCTATCTATCTATCTATATACATATAGATTTAAGGGAGCCCCTTAAAAAATGTTCACCTAGGGCCTCCCCTGCATGTCCAGGTCTGTCAATACTAATGTTATGAGCCTTAATTACTTAATTAACATTCCAGCTATTGATGGAAATATAAACTGACTTGAGGGGGTATATTTACTAAGCTGTGAGATTGCAGCGAGTTGGGGAAGATTCAAGATTCAAGTTCACATTCTCCAGAGTGTAAAATGAAGCTGAGAGCTTGAATCTGATTGGTTGCTATGGGCAATTTTCCCAATCTCACTGTTTATTAAATATACCCCTTGATATCAAACACACTGATTCTTTAGGAAACACTGAGATGGCTATTTGTATGTCGTTTCTAAATGCTTCTATACCTTTTGGTTGTCTCCTATTATAATAAAATAATAATTATCTTTTTTCTGTCTTTTTGTTACACTACCCCAGTTTAATGCAGGGTTGTGTGGAGGGGTACTCATTTTGTTTGGAGCCATTGGTGCTGTTTTATGTGGGTGGTATGTGGACAGAGCAAAGAAGTTTACAAAAGTTATCAAGATATGTTTTGTGTTGACAGCACTGGTTTTTACAGTCATTGCAGTGGTGAGTATTTATAATATTTTTTTCAACCATGTAATATTGTTTTGATAAAAAAGTTTAGTACCTGATTGCTTGCATGTAAATGCTATATAAAAAAAGTTTTTTTTTAAATATAATTTGGATAGTTCTTATTTTGGCTTTATTTTGACTTATATTGCTTCTCACACCTCTGAGGCGTGAGAAAAAATAGGTCATGACTAGTTTTTTGCGCCCAAATAATTCCATGTTTTTTCCTCGAGTTAATTTTTTATGCTACGCATTTTTTTTCCGCTTTGAGCACAAATGAATCGGCCCCTTAATGTCTATCTGAAAGAGCTAGAACTACTTCCATGTTACAGAATTATGTAACGTTACTCTTGCACAGTGTTAGTATCTAACCAAAATAATTGTTTTAATCTTTAGGTATCTTATTTCCAGAGTGATCTTGTTTTGTTGGTATTCATAAGTACTTTACTGGGATGTTTGTGCTTCTCAATCTATCCTATTGCCTTGGTGCTAGTTATGGAATGCTCATACCCTGTTGGAGAAGGTAGCTCAAATGGTCTAGCCTTCATGTCCGGGTAAGAGAGATTGCTGTTAGATATAAAATGAAATTGATTAAAACTAAATCCTTTAAGATTACAGACCCTACATTGATGTCTAATTTTTTATGAGCAATTAATGTTTCTTAATTTTTTCTCAATGATAGGTTGTATACCGTGTCCCCCCGATAATAAGCCCTACCCAAGATCCCTTTAAACTGTCTAAAATAAGACCTACCCTGAAAATAAGCCCTAACTAAATCACACATGTAATTCAGGTCCCATGTTTAGGAAGCCAGAACACTACCTGTTATGTGTTCGGCTGGTCATGTTACAGTGCAGGGTGTTCGGGACCCCTGCTTACTGGGAGTGTGCAGTGGGTGGCACTGGCTGGAGCACTACTGTCCCCACAGGCTGCTGGAAGCCCGCCTCCCTCCTCCCCCTCCTCACACAGCCAATCACATGGAGTGACAGAGGCAAAAAATAGAGAGTTTGTGACCTCAGCGTGTATATATATATACACATATGTATATCTATATCTATATATATATATATATATATATATATATATATATATATATATATATATATATATGTGTATATATATATATATATATATATATATATACACATACATTCACCCTACCTTGGTTTTTTTTGTGGTGAATAAAATAAATAATAAGACAGTGTCTTATTATCAGGGAAACACGCCATATTATATTAAATCTTCTAAATAAATGCTTATATATTCCATCAAATTCAATCCAAAGCATTTACCATGGAATTTATGTGTGAACACTGATCTTACCACCTTGCTTCCTGTCATGTCACTGGTAAACATGTCAGCTATCTGATACATGGAAACTTGTGGGGCGCAATAAAATTGTACAGTATAGACACATAATTTTCTATAAATAACAGCTATTTTTGACAACAACTTTTTGGGACTATTAGAAAGCTTTACAGGATGACATAAGACTTTCTTGTACTCCTCTTTTAGACAATTTAGCTGAACATCAACTTGTTTCTAATATTTTCTTGGTCAGTTCTAAGAAGGCTTTCATCATGTAGTGATCTTTTTTTTATTTTTGTCATATACTTATTTGTCGTATACAAAAAAATACCCTTTATTTAAACTGGCTATAACTGTTTTTCTTATTAAAGTCAGATCCAGGGATTAATTTTTCTGACGCTGGTTAAATTATTTAAGGATCCTGAGGAATTCATTCCAGTACCTTCATGTGGTATGACGGAAAATGAAATATATGCCTTTTCAGGTATGTAGCTACTATTTCTATATGTTGTTTATAGATCCAGTCTTGCTCAGTTTTTCTTTTTTCATAAAATGCACCGGTAGACAAGCTAAGCAGAAGCATTTAGAGACTATCTAGAAAGTCTTGTGAATGGTCTATGATATCTCTGTCAATATGATTGGGTTCCCACAAAGGAAAATTCTATTTTTATTTTATTATTTAGTGAAGTTAATTTTAATTGGATTAACCATGGCTTAATTTGAATTCAAATATGTAATAAGGTCAGAAGCTCCCTAGACAAAATACTTATAAGGGGTCCTGTTGTTGTCGTTAATCGTCCCAGCCCCCATCCCAATCTGCAGCTCTCCAAATATTGTTAAACTACAAGCATGCTTAATCTGCATACACATAGTTGATACTTGAGTACCAGCATGTTGGTACTTGTAGTTTGACAACATCTGGAGAGCCAACAGTTTGCCTACATCTGGGCCTAATTTTACTAAACTGCAGAATTGGAAAAGTGGGCATGTTGCCCACCAGATTAACCCCTTTAAGACGCAGCCCTATTTTTCAAATCTGACGTGTCACTTTATGTGGTAATAACTTTTTAATGCTTTTACTTATCAAACTGATTGTGAGATTGTTTTTTCTTGACACATTGTACTTTAAGTTAGTGGTCAATTTTTAAATTTCCCTTTTTTAGCAAAATTTACATGTTAATCCATTTTATTCAGGACAGATGTTCACCAGGACAGATGTTACCCATGAGACAAAACTTAAAATGTAATCCCCTGATTCTAAAGATTTAAGAAACATCCCATGGTTGTATTATGTAGCATTTATTTCTTCCCTTTCACTCCATTTAACCAACTGAGAATAGTATTATTATACTATACTATATACTACTCTCAAATGGTTAAATGGATGAAGACTGTAAGAAAATAAATGCTACATACTGTTTGTGAAACATTGAGTTCTATAACATGTGTACCATTGTTCCCTGTGTCATTGTGCCAGTGTACAGTTACTGGTTACATGCACTAGGACAATAAACAGGGAACAAAACAATATTAGATAAACTCAGGTACTGGCTAATAAGTATTGCAAAATAATTATTCTCTGTGGCAAGACAGTATTTCTGCCTGTGCACCTTGTGATGGGAGGAGGAGCATTAGGACCCCGAAGGTTTGCAGAGAATCCTGTGTGCTCTGTCCTGCACTGTCTGTAGCAGATCTTGCAGTGTAAACTGATGTTAAAGCTTGTGTGGACAGAGATCTGATAACAGATCAGTCACAAGCAGGCTCCTATGAGTGATTTAGCAGCCGATCTCTGTGTACATTAACCTGCCATAGTAACATGCCATCATGTTACTACCAGCAAGTTAATGTACACAGAGATCGGCTGCTAAATCTTTCACAGGAGCCTGCTTGTGACTGATCTGTTATCAGATCTCCCTTCACACTAGTTTGTCAGTGAAATATCACTTACTGAAAGTCATATTCCATGGCTAAACTAATGTAAACAAGGAAAATAACATAGAAATGCTGCGATTGGCTAGTCAAAATTGACTAGCCAATCACAGCGATTGGGGGCATGGCTACGGCCATTTTCATTCCACCCCCAGCTGTTAGTAGTGATGTCTGCTGTCTGTACATGTGCATGCAGGCACATGTAGTGTTGCCTACCCCTGGTCTAGATCCATGTAAAACAGCACTAAATTAATCTAACCATATATTGAGCAGGTGGTATCTAGGTTTAAATCCTCCTCTTATGTTCTAAACAATCATTAGGCAATTAAAAACTATGTATTTTACTTTCATAAAATATGCTTTTTTTTTACAGTTTCTTCTTTAATAATGGCTGTTTTATGCACTATTGGAGTTGGCATATTTGTCATCTTTTTTCATACAGACTATAAAAGAGTAGAAACAGATGCAAAATCACATTAATAAGAAAATAATTATATCTGCTTTGTATACTATTATAAGCAGAAGGTTGCTTGTACTGGCTGTTAAAGCTTTATAGCTGAAGCGATACAAGAATGATGAAGACAACTAGCTATACACCATCAATTGAAGACAAGCTTAAGATGTCACCTCTGTATGGGTTTCCTTTATTTCTAAATAAATGTATGTGTTCCACAAAGGCTATGTTTAATACTATGCTTGCTGTCTTGTTTTGGTTTGCACAGACATTGTCTGTGTTTCTTTATTAAATATAAATTATTTCCATAATTTATGTATATGCATCACCAACTGTACAACAAAATAAACAGATCAGGGGCTGGGTTCCTGACGTGACTAGACATACATCACAGAAGCACATAGCCTATATTAGATGACTTGTACAATCAAATGATAACCAGGTACTATATATTAAGTGTTTGGTCCAACAATCCCTTAATTCTTGTGAATTAGCATCTGATTGTTGGCATTTTTTAAGATTATCAGGCACATCTAATTTTCAGGATCACTGACTGAACTAGGTCATCTAAATAATAATTATTATTATAATNACCTGGTGTGCTGATCCTGCAGTGAAGCAACCTCTGCACAGATCAAGATCAACTGCCTTAGACAGGGATTCAAATACAAAATGGGCCTTTCGAGAGTTGATTTTAATGTTTTATATTTCTATTTGCTAGATAATTATAAATGGTTAGGACTTGTTACCAATGTGTTGCTGACAAGATCTGTTCATATTATGAAGGGGATTAGTGCTACCTCAGATTTACCACATACCTTCCAGGCTATTGTTTAATCTATTCTGCTAAGTGCCATGGAGGAAAAAGGAATTGCAATACATTTAGTGGAGTAGTCTGGGAAATCACCATTGTCCTACCCACCTTATAAAGAACAGTATTTCATATGTTTAGAAATACTGTTATTAGTAATGTTTTCTATTATTCTCTCTGAGGGAAACAGACACCTTAGAGATTTGAAATTTACTGTCTAAAGAAAAAACAAAATAGGTCAGTAGGTTAATAGTATTTGAGCCCTTCTAAATAATTATATAAATAATTATATAAAATATACTTATTTTTTTTCTTTTAAAATAAAGAGCATACTATTTGAATTTCACAAACCAATTTATTTATATTAGAATATATGTAGGTGTGTGTAGTGTATATATATATATATATATATATATATTTATATTTATACATATATACACACACGTTATAACAACTCTGATATCCACATATACACTCAATTATATGACTTAAGTCAGTGCAACTGATAATGATAAAACAAAATATATACAGCGGTCTTACCAAAAATATACAGTTTTTTATGTTTGAATCATATTACAACACAACAAATTTTAAATACAAAATATTACTTTACATAAACAATTCAAAATCATTTAGCTCGCCAACACAGTGGTTTGCAAATAAGACAATACAACACATGTAACACCAAGAGATCCATGTTTTCAAGCTTAAACCACAAGTAAACAAAATATGTGACTTTTAGACACAAACACAGGAAATAAAATCAAAAGGCAACATTTATTCTTACACATAGAGAATAAAAAATGGCACCATGCATGGCGGCGATTGACATGATATTTAAAAGCATTTTTTTGTTTACAAATAAATGCTTGTTAAGCGCTATAAAATATGTAGCCATAGGTTTACATTTTTCAGCCAATTTGCAACCAAGTATTGTGACACGGCATGCTTTTCTAGGTACTTAGTATGTGACCGTATAGGTTTCACTCTTCTGTGTGCGCATATAAGGTGGAACACATTGCACCTTACGTAAAATACACATCTGACAGGTAGGCAAGGTTGCAAATGCAAGTGGGTATGAGATGGTATTTATATGTACAATATTGCAAGCCTATGCTCTGTGTACTGATCCAGAATTCTGAACTGCCGACAGATCAAGTAAGCAGGAGTCAGTAAGGGCATGTTCATAGTGGGGAGAATAGTAGTTACTGGGGCAATTGCATGGATGCATGGTGGATAACGTCCACACACTATTACCTGCTGTGCACTTAATAAATAAAAAACAAAAATAGCCGATACTGGGGATCAGGTCCACGGTCCTTAAAATGAGGAAGAATTGTGATACTTTTTTATTTGCTTTATTAACCTAACACAAAGGTTAACATTAATCACTAATAAACACTAGGGGATATATTTACTAAGCAGCGAGATTGAAAAGTGGGGATGTTGCCCATAGCAACCGATCAGATTCGAGTTTACATTCTTCAGTGTGTAAAATGAAACGGAGCTTGAATTTGATTAGCCGCTATGGGCAACATCTCCACTTTTCAAACCTCAAGAATACTATACTTAAAAAGTAACCTGCCAGTGTTTGCGAGAAACCGCCTTGAAAGAGGTCATATAATAGTTTAGCCATTAACGTTGCATTGTCCTTATGGGGGAACTAAAAGACATCGAAGCAGTCCTGCATAACCGTTGGTTTATCAAACTTCAATCAATGTGATCTTACAGGTGTATTTGTGACTCCAATTGAAGAACAAAATCTCCAATACAGCTAAAAGCAGAAGCATTTTCCTGAGCTGATGTGATTAAATAAGAGCAAATTTGAAAAATACTGGAAGTTTATTGTAGGAATTTAATAATGATGTTTTTAAGCACTATTATTTTAAGTGAGGAATGTATTATTTGGCATCACTTTATTACCAGTAAGCATGGAAAATTACCACACCGATAATCAATAGTCTTTAGATCCAAACAATGATTGGCTACGGTGATCAAACACTCATATTTGTAAATTTGGTGTATGAAGGCACAATGGAAAGATGAGGTTAGATACATTTATGTCAAACTTTAAATACAAAAAAAATATTAGATTTGTTTGATTTCCCCATCATCAAATATATAGTATTTTGTGAATACATTTCACTAGGTAGCCTAGCACATTTACTGTAAGGAAATGGTGTTGTTACGCATTTAACTAGACTATAAAGAAATTATTTTTTTTAATCATGAAAAATAAACTCTGGTAAATTAAATCTTGATATCTCAATAAGAAAAATACAATGTTATGCGAACACATTTAATAAACTACTTTCTAAATATATTAATTGTACAAATAAATATATAAAAGACATGGGACCAGATTCCAGACAAAAAGGGCGTATATTCCCATCACTAGGAGTACACAGACTCTTTCTTAACAGTGCATGTGCGAGTGCTGCATTACAAGGATAGAGACAGGAGGTGCTTATATTTGTTTGCGTGGTAAGGTGTGTGCAGTATGGATAAAGTACAGTGAGGACTTTCAACGTGCTCTCCATACTATCCTGAACTTTGCAAGAGAGGTCTGCAATCAGATGTCCTTAAGAGTGATGGAAGTGAGCTGCGGCCGCCTGCACAGAAGACTGGATCCAGCCCATGATTATTAAACCTAAGTAAAACTTGCATCTATGTGCTCACGTTTAAAATGTATTACATATTTCACAGAGAACATGCTATACTATTTAATCACTGCACAGAATATCACAGTGCTCTCTTTGTTCTATCATAAATAAATATTTTTTTTCTGTAGTGCATTCATGTCCCATAGCACACAAGTTAAATAATACTTACATCTACAATCTAACATGGTCAACTCATGGATCTGACAACATTACAACTGGTATAAAAAGCTTGCAGAATCCAGGGTTCTTATACTATTCTAACATACACAGTCTGTGGGCTTTCCTTTAGCTTATCTACTAAGACATGCCCAGCCAATTGTCTAACCGAATCTGCTATGAGGGGGAAGACGACGGTATTTTTTAGCATTACGTTTCATGTAACAGTGTCAAATCTTAATCAAATATGAAAACGACCATTTTAACAGGGCCTACATTGGTTATTTGTAACTGTAAATAGTGTCTGGCACAAATTAAACTTCACTGTTTTCTACAAGTCATGTAGAATAAAAAATGTCACTTTGAGAGTAAGTTCATTGACATGTTACAGCTGCCAGTCTTCTGTACATGTCATAAATCTCTGGTATTCTGGTTGAATATATTTTTTCCCCTATTCAGTAAAAACATTGCATTATTTATTTCACCGATTACTCAGCAAGTAGAAGACGTGTAAGATTACAACACAACCAACCAAATTAGACAGAGTCACAGTGGTGTTAACACCAGTGCTCTTTCCTATCTTCATTTCACTTTCCATTTGATTTGGAAGCTAAATTATTTTAACACAGTGATTCATATAATGGCACCATGAATTACAGAATCCACAGTAGTTATGCCATTCATTGCACATACCAGAAGTTGGTGTATGTGCACCATTTTGAGGTATGTTATATATTACATCATTTCCAGGAAGAAAAACTTTGGTTTGTTTGTAAGTATTGTGATGTTGCAACTTTTTTTTTTGTTGTTTTATTTTTTTTTACTGATCTGTACTATTCTTTAGCAGCAAATGTTTACACATGTCCCAACACATAGAACCCATTATCTAAATTTATGGAAGTGTAATGAACATAAAATATCTGTTATACTATTCACAGCTGAAGCTCAGAAAGTAGGGCACTTAAGTTGTACATTTATGTCAATGTCTACTTAACCTTCAAACCGACAAATTTAAACAATACATAAAATAGTTACTAGTACAACTACACAATATATAAAATCACTTTACCTTAGTGTAAAGCCTCATCACTGGTTATTTAAGAACATAATTTTTTTCCCAAGTACATAAATTACTGAACTTTTCACTAGGAAATTCCTATGAAGTTGAAATGAAGATCCAATCACAATTAGTAGTCAGATTTACTACTTTTTAAGAAATTAGTAGATTATATTAAATACTAATACTACTAATAAATACTCCCTGGGTGCTTTGGAACATTTGAAGATCACTGAACCTTAAGGTAAACACAAATGCATAAAATATCATATGACCCTCAGCATAATGTATGTCTTCCTGTTTACCTGAACAACCTATGTTCTACTATAAGAATAAGGCAACATTTCCAGAGTGCCTTATAAATGCAAACACCCTGAAATGTCTATAAAATGTTGTACACCATACATATATTCGGAACTGAATAAAAAATACATCTTCTAAAATAGTGCTTTACATAGAGGACAGTATGAATAGCATGGGAATTCTCTTCGGACGTGTGTTGCTTATACAATATCCTGCACACATTTCTTTCAACACTGTAAGAAAAAACTGGATATTTACTTCTGCAACATCTAGGCATAAATAGAGACAGTAAATAGGCACCCAAGGCACAATATCTAAGCAAAAACAAAACCACATTACACCTTGGCAGCCATGTTGTGTCATGCATTAGTAGAGAATATTCTAGATATACAAGGTTACAGTCTTCAATAGTTTGTTATTACTGTTTGGACTTGAGTCAAACAGCTAGCAGTGTCTGCAGAGACAAACATTCTGCATAATACAGCTTCTAATTCAGTTAAACTATGGAAGAATTATCTGTCTGCTAGCATTCTGCAAAGTCAGCATCGGAGTGGAACAGCATCGCTAGAGTTGCCTCATGCCTGCATTGCTTTATAGGAAAGTTCCAGTACTTGTTACCATTCCTAACTTCCGTTGTCATTAAGCATAACAGAATCTCCTTTTGTGTCTTTGGAGCCAGAATTACTTTTCTTTTGTTTCTGTTTAGACTTCTTCAGCATGTGAACCTATATGTAAAAAAAAACAACAAAAAAAATCAATGTTGTCAACGGCAATGTTTAGATGCAACAGTTATGTCTGTACAGCCAATAGAAGCAATACACTCTTATAACTTACACTCTCATAGGCAAAACCATGTTGAATTGCAGGGGGGGAGGTAAAATGAATGTTAGTGTTTGCATGCAGGGAGAATACTTTATTGTTGTATGTTGCACACAGATACTGACCAGTGTTACTGTTACACTGTTATTACACTTGTGCTGGAAACATCATCTCTCACCTGTAATACTGATTGCAATTAATTCAATTTGCCTCCCCTGAAATCCAACATGGTTTTGCCCATAAGAGTGTAAGTCATGAGAGTGGAAATCTGAATATGACCCATAAAGGGAAGGAAGGCTGCCCAACTGTTTCTTTGCTCATTTATATGACTATAAATGTGCCAACAAGAAGAGAACATGACCAGACACATAACTACTGACATCTGCAACTGGAATAAAGCAGTAGCAGGCTATAGGCTAGGAAGGTTGAATAGTCAAATCTCCTAAGTATTGGCACTAGGTCCAGGAAGCTGGTAACAGAATTGGTAATTTAAATAATCATAACATCAAATGTATGCCATATTGTAAATGTGTGGATTTGTCTAATATAAGCACCACAGCAAAGTGTAAATACCTTTGGTCCTGCTGCAGAAATAATGATCTGCCCTGGTGGCTGGATCCACGGCTCACCATCCACTTGGACGGGAATTGGTTTAAGAAGCGTTACCCTAAAGTATGAACCCTGTGCAATGCGAATTCCTGAACGAAGTCCACCTTGAACCTGGCCCTGGCAACACAAGCACATAATGATCATCAAGCATAATATTTTATCTTTTGAGATTAGAATATAACCCCACCACTTTTGCCAGCCTAATAACTGGAAAAAATGTATTATTTACATAACTAAATAGGCTGGATTGTAGCCTTGAAGTCTCATGCTTTATTGAGTCTGTAAATACATTCAGGGTTCTTTCACATAATTTACTGCAGTTACTTAATATTCAGTGTTCTTCCCAGTCTGTTTTGGCAGGGTGCTCTGTCTTGCTGTCTTTAACTGAGCACCTAGCTGCACTTGTAATACAATAACAGTAAACCTGAACTATACAATGTTCAGTGTCAGGAATAATTCATATGTCTTACCCTGAAGCAGGTGTATTACTCATAACACAATATTTACATTCTTAGGCTAGTTAGCTGTCCCCAGACATCAAAAACTGGGTTGTCATTTAGGGAACGTTACTCAGTTTATAGCATTGCGTCCCAAAGGGATACAGCCATCAAGTGGCACGCGTATCTGTTATAAGGGCGACGTTTCTGGAAAATTATAAAATTATTACATAGGGGCTGATTCAATCTTGTTTGCGTGAATTTTTTCTCGTGAATTTTCGTTCGCAGCTCATTATAATATAAAACGTACGCGAAAAACGTACGCCCGGCTTTTTCGCATCTAAAATGAGGATTGAATCAGCCCCATTGAGCAGAAATGATTATTTTACACAAGATGTGAATTCATTTTGATCATAGTCTAGTATCTCTGTTCAGGTGTGTGTGTGTTTGAGTTTTCAGCTCAGTTGGAGTCTTCTATCTTCCATGTTAGACCAAAGACCCTCTTTAAACAGACCTAAGGTGTTACCAGTGACATTGAATGTCCTTCTCTAAAAAGGAAACAACTCCCCCCCCACTGCCCCCTTTCTGTGAACCAAATGGTTCTGTGTTGTATCAAACAAGCCATTTGATGGTGGTAAAATATGTGATATTCCAAATATCAAATCCTACCTCACCCTGACATGGGTGGATTACTACTTATTGTATTTGTGGGCATACAAACAATAAACGCAACTTGATGTCACTAAAAGGATTACATTTTTTTTATCATTATTATTATTATTATTATTATTATTATAAAATGACTCCCCTAGCCCAGCAGAATTTTCTGGAGAGAACACTGAAATTTCAACTACCACTTTAAAAGCTCAATCCATTTCAGATTTTATAACACCATAATGGCAACCACGTACAAAGGCTAATCTTAATACACAACTGGTTTTGTCTCCTATATATGGGTTATTTAAGGTTGTGGAATTTACACAGGACACCTCATGTATACATTATATATGTACCATCTTCAACCCCTAGATATAACTACATGTTATACTTTTTTTTCATGCCTGGACTGGCTGCTTGTGACTTATTTCATATAATGTCATATAATATATATGGAACATGGCATGTTAAGTATCACGCGTAGAGTATGTGCGAGTATGCATATTTACCATGTGAACAACGCCAGTTACTCCAACAACTTCAAGTAATCCATCGTCAATCCTGGGCTTTCCATACCGATTATCATTATCTGAGCCCCAGAGATCAGCTCCTGAACCCCAACTAATCAACAGAGAAATAGTTCACACAAATTTTATATAGATTTGGAATAGAACGTCCTTTGTCAAATCCCTTACTCACTTTAGTTTCAAGAAGAGTACTATACAGTGGAATACAGAAATGTCATGGTATCTGGCATGGGTTTGTTAAATAGATGAAGGAACATGAAATTAAATTGGTAATATTTTGAGCTACTGGTACATTGATGGTAAAAATAAAACATTAAACAACTATATACATGTGAAGAGCATTTAAGAACCATGTAAAAGTTTGGATGAAAATCTTATATAAAACTATTTTACCACAACATTTTTGTTTATGTGCTTCATTGTATAACCCACCTGGGGATATTTAAGAAGATAAGCCCTTCTATATTTGGCAGCTCCACCTCTTGTTGGTCAACCTGAAGTTTTAGGTCCTTATGCAAACTTCGATTGTGGCTTAACTTTTGTAAACCAGCTTTGACATACACTCCTTTATTATGGAACCTTTAAGAGAAGATCTTGAGTTTACAATACATATATACATGGATCAGTCTGTGTAGTAGGAGTAACATTTCTGGCTTTCTGGAATGGGTAAGTGTTGTAAAGCAATTCATATAATTTCTATTTAGATCCAATTCAGAGCTAGATAATGCTACCAAAGAAAAGACAGCTATTATAAATTAACAACAATTAAGCTAGGTACACGCGGTGTAATGAATGTCAGTGTTTGCATGCAGGGAAAATGCTTTATTTTTGCATTTTGCGCACATATACTGAGCAGCGTTACTGTTACACTGTTATTAGACTTGTTACACCTGTAATACTGATTTTAATTAATTTCATTTGCCTCCCCTACAATTCAACTTGTTTTTGCCCTCTCTTGAAAAATCTTTCAATTGGAACAATTTATCTTACTGTGTATACCTAGCTTTACTTACAAATACCAAAATGATTGGATAGGTAACTATTATAACTAGGACTCCCTCATTAGTGGTTAGCAAAATTACCTGCTATTAAATTTTCCAGGTTCAATTTCACGGGCATGATGAAAGTCCAGACTTAACTCTGCATCAATACCAATCCCACAATAGTTGTTCATTTGAACAATCTGAAATAGTAAAATCATTGGATAATGAAAACAAAAATCATTCACTGAATTGATTGTGCAGTCTGCCAGACTAGATTTATAGTTATTCTACATAAAACACTAACACCGCACAGTTAACAAATACAACCAAGACAATTGCTTGTCTTATAAAGCATAATAAATACAGATGTGTTTATAGCTAGGGTTGCTATTTTAATTTTAGACGCCAGGCAATTACTTGTGTAACCTTTGAAATGTTTATTTAGTTCTTACTTACATGTAAGTGGTAAATTCTGATGAAATCAACTATTAAAAAAGAAAATGTGTGGTCTAAAATCTGGACAGGTGAGTACATTTGTTCTAAAACTCAGACAAAGGAAGGAAATGCTCTAAAGAGGACAAAGCCTTTCATATAACCGGGCTCTGAGAATAGAAAACTATATTAGGTGTTTATGAAAAACCTTACCTTTGGTGGCTCAGGTTCTGAAATACCATTTTCCATTGAGTCAACGACTTCTTGAGCATCAAGAAGTATTGTCCAGCGATCCATTAAGACATTTTCTGCTTCATCTACAGATAAGAGAACTGAATATGGGTCTTCCCCACTGTAACCTGCTCCCCATCGCAGAACTCTGCCCAAATCGTTTCCTGGATTTTAAAGTAAATAAATAAAACAAAATGAAAGTCTATTACAGTATCTTAGAACTCTCAGGGGTATATTTACTAAGCAGGGAGATTGCAGTGAAATTCGAATTTGGGGAAGTTGCCCATGGCAACCAATCAGATTTGAGCTCTCAGTTTTATTTTACACTCTGGAGAATGTGAACTCAAATCTGATTGGTTGCCATGGGCAACTTCCCCAAATTCGAATTTCACTGCAATCTCCCTGCTTAGTAAATATACCCCTCAGTGTGCATGAATGAATGGCGTATCTGCTGAATGCCTGTGAGAGAACAGTTTCTCCAGCAGATGGCTGCATTCAGTCACCTTGAACATATTTTCACTATTTAACAAACCATCCAGAGTTTCTAACATTAAAAAACAGTGTAAAAATAAAAGTTACTTTATAAAATTAAAAAGAACACTAAGTAATAAAAAGAAATGTTTGTCTGAGGAACTCTTTACGGCTAAAACAGAAGTTTGTGGGCATGGTAACATGGCTGTGTGTTATGCTAATTTTCTACAAAGCTTTGAGACTGCGAGACAGAGCTACAGTAACAGAGGACGCAGTTCTGTAGCGTAATAGTCACAACTTCACAACAAGATGAATAGAGATGTGTCCAGGATAACAGATGCTCTCTTGTTCCCTTTAACTGTGTTGTTGTTGTTAACAATTGCTCCTCTTTCTATGACAGGCACCACATGCCCAACATAGCACATGTCACATAGTACAATGGGTAATTTTTAAACATATTATGAGATGCCAAACACTTCTTATGCCCAAACAATAACAATAAATATAACAGAATGTCCCAATAAGAACAGCCACATATTAAGATTCATTTTTTTTTTTAAATCTATAACAGTTAAACAGTCTATGCCTGATATATGATTATGTTGAAATAAATTGTGATTATATATGTTCCTATGTATATTTATTAAAAAAAAAGAAAATATATTATAAGTTACAAAAGAATGTTAATAGTTTATGAAATGTTCTATATAAATTTGTCAAATTTTTCTTTTGTAGACTCACCAGTTCCAAGGGGCAGGACAGCAATAGATGGTTCTGTACAAACTAACTTGTGTCGTATTTCCTCAAGGGCACCGAGCACCCAACCAACGGTACCATCTCCACCACATACCAAAACTCGGAAGTATGGAACTCGGGAGAATGTATGGAATCTGAAATGCACACTGTAATCAATGCATGTATGGGAATATATAAGTAAACTGTACTAAACCAATACTGTACCAATTGTAGGATAGTAGTTTTAAATGTCATAAAATCTAACCATTTCCATTAATTTTTTTTATTTTAGCAAAAGAAATTCTAAGCGATCACAGCTGACTTGGTATAATATTTCCATAGTGCATATTTTAACTGACTCAACAGCTTTTAGCTTACACCAGACAAGTGTAAATTCCTGCACTACACTTCCCTGTTCCCATAGATACAATATACAAAACAAAAAAAGTACATTCCTCTGTCATCTATTTTACCTGACTTTTCTTTTCTTCCATACAAGGGTGAAACTTTACGAGCAGGAATTGTGAAAATACAAAACTTACTTCACATGGTAGTAATAAAACACAACAGGGACACAGCAGTGTATCTAACTATCTATATAATCTACACCCACTAATTATATATATATATATATTTTTTTTTTTTTTTTTTTTTTAATATATTATAAATAAAAAAAAGTGTACCCTGGCAGTGGACCTCCGTTTGTCAATTCAAAAACTTGATGTGGATTTAGCAGTTTGCGAAAACTGTAGAGAAGATCGCGACCCTTAAGACCTCCACTTTTTGGGTTAACAAATACCAACAGGGGACAGGAACTTTGAGGTAATTTTTCATGCTGTAAAGTTACAAAAGAAAAAGGATTATAAACACATCATGACCTTTATGAAAGTCTTGTTTATCAGGACCAAATTATGGTTAATACTACACTTATGAAGGAACCAAGCTCATGGTGTTATGTAGATTGTATTTTACCAGTTTGTCTAATACGAAATCCAGGAAAAGCAATTGGATAGACTACAGTCTGCTAGCCAAATAACTTACCTGGCACTAAGGTAAGTCCTGCTGTAAATAGCTTTAAGCCATTCAATGTAAGAAAAAGAAAACATGTTAAGGTCACTGCTGTCACAAAAGTAGGGACTCTTTATTCACTATTACTAATAATCTAATATATCACAACTACTGGGAACTACTATTTTTTTTGTTAACTGCATGGTCAAACCATAGACATCTTACAGAGTAGGTTCTGCATACAGACAAAATAAATCAATAAAAAAAAAGGAAAAAGGGGATTAAAATAGCTAGTACAGGTCTATAAAACAAAGTTTGGTGAGAGAGAGAAGCCTCATAAAAAATATAATTTTATGACTTGCTATAATAGCCATATAATGCACAAACTGTAATACTACTGATATTAAGAGATAAATAATTGCGGATTGAAAATAAAACTTGGATAAGAGGACCAAGCCATTAGGGACAGCATTAATAATATTAACATAGTATAAATGGTACACATTTATTAAAGCCTTAGAAACATTTTAAATAAAAACCGGAATAATGTGGCTTTATACACAGTAATCTGCCCTGCTTGTAGTGATTGTATGGCAACATTACATGTAATCTACTTTTGTCTCTGAACTATCTGTATAAAAGGTCTATAAATGGCATTAAACATTCTTCTTATTGATGAGAAGTATAAGCTGTACTTGCATACTTTAATTTCATAATGGAAACACTTTTAAACAAATACAGTATACTGTTAAGGATGCAAAGTTAAAAGCCTTACATAACCTTTTAGAGGTTTTATGTTCAATTTAGGCCAAGCAACATCTTTGAGACACAAAGTAACTTGTCAGACTTTATAGAGGAAACACTATAAAACCACTGCAAAGAGATGGTATATTTCACAGTATGATCACTCGGAGTAATGGAGTGGAGAAACATCTGAATGCAGTACACAGGAATGCAAACAGATATTAGAACAATGATTTCTGAAATTAAGATACAAGAAACTTGAAGTTCTTAATGCATTTGGAGCCTCCTCTATGAACACTATCTATGCATATACATCTTGAAATAATGCTATATACTAAGATTAAACCCTGTGCAGGCCAGATTAAACACTCTGCATAGCATTGCACATAATAACTGCAACCTGCTGGTTCAGAGATACATAAAAACAAACTGGACTGTAAATAGTATTTAAAACATTTCATAGTACAACATGTCTTGCTGTAATTTCAAACACACCACAATGAATGTGTTCTTAGTCACTTTAAAGAAAATATAAGTTAAGTGCTTAAAGGACTGCAAGTTCAGAATGTGTTGTGCTCTGTACGTCAATCAGTTTAAAATCCTGCTAAAAGTTATGTTTAACAATATATGGCTTATCAGACAGTGGCACCCTATTAGCATAATAAGGGCACAGTCCCAATAACCACAATTTATAAGGCGCCATACAGTATCCGAAAATGAATGGAAATGAATGAGGTTACTATAGGGACAACAGTTTGTTTCTTAAATTAACAAAGACAGCACTTACCATAATACGGGGGATTATTACAGCTGTAATCTGCTTGCTGTTAACTGTGGTGTCTTTTACTAGCATAAATATTCGCTCAGCCTCAGCAAAACAAGAAATGTACAACAAAACAGCACCTGGAAAAGATTTAGATAGTAACTGTATATTTGCATAAAGACAATACTATAAACACATGTTAAGTCAACATAAAACCATGGCAGCTAAATATTTGGATCGGATACCCAGAGTGACCATGGGAGGAAGAACAACAATACTTAAACTGAAGAGAAGTTTCCAGCAGTGCAATGCTGCCAACTGTTAGTATTTGTTCCTAAGTGTTTTTGTGAAAGCAGTTTCAGTGGGTGCCATTTACCTCCAGTCCTTCCAAAAGAAGTGTTTCGAATGCCAATATAACGAAATATGTACTTGGATTTCACCAGCAAGATTATCCAAATCACATATATATCCTAACATATTATCCAGCGTTCCGCACGTCCCTTAATTAGATAGGCACTCCTCATTCGGATGTCTGTGTGCACAGGGTAATAATACTCTCTTCTTGCACGCCCGATATACTTAATACATCGGGAGCCTGGATTTGGTTTGCCACAGCTGGTGTGTTTACGTCTCCAAATACAAAAAGTTAATTTTCTTCTTCATCTTAAGGACCAAGCATGAGATGAACAAAAGCCAGTGGTATGGATACTTTACATTATGTGAGTAAAATGTAAATATGAGTAGTCATGAAATCAGAGTACTATAGCCCATTAAACCCTTCTTCTACTTTCTAGTGTGGTTGTAAATTTGTTTCAAAAAGGCTCATTACCTTTTAGCTCAATATTCCAAGCACTTTACCACTTAATTAGAAGTCACTCAACTTGATTTATAAATAGCAAAATTACATCTCATAAAATGAAAATTACCTTGGGGAGCGTAGGCTGCAACCACAGTAACCAAATGTTCTGTAAAAAGGACAACAAGTAATCAGAAGATAATTCTAAAATAAAGACAGATATTACTGTACCTTTGGTGTTAGAGAGATAGAGATATCAGAAACATAAAACAATATCATAATATTGTAAAACAATATGATAATATGTAAAAATTATATTACAACCAACATAGGGGAAAAACATGAAAGCCAGTTTAACCATTAGTTACTGGCAACTTACATTATGAAATACAGGATCCAAACCCAAATCCTTCTATATATTACACTAGAACACTTATTTCAGCTAAGAAAATTTGCTCACCCTTTATTGCTAGACAATCTTTTAAGATATTCGTGTATTCTTCACTGGAAAGCAAAGGTGGTAAACCACTGAGCAAAAGTTCAACTCTTATCTCAGGATTTGTGTTTTCTTCCAAGTAAAACCTTGTCTGGTTCATTTGCCGTATAGAAGTCTGAAATGACAAACAAAAGCAAACTAGATTATTGGAGTCCCCTGCATTCTTTGTAAAACACAAAACTACATTTTACACATATATGTTTCAATCTCCAAATATAAAGGCATAATACATTACGGAATAAGCTGAATATCTTAATCGCTTTTTGTTTTTAAAGCTTAGAGAGGCTTAAAAGAGAAGGGCACTAACTAAAATGCAGCCATTGACAGAACTTGCTCTTTAGCCAGTCTCCCTATGGTCACAAACACTAAATCTGGATAACTGGTTTCAGGTGTCCTATATACAAGTATAAGTTAATGGTCAGAATTATCTAAAATCTACTTACCTTTCGGGTATCGTTAAGTCGATCAAGAATTAAATCTTCAGTTGGCAGCACCATTCTTTGCACTATATGAAGAAAAAGATTTTTTTAAAAGAATTGGACTTCAGCATCTCAGTACAGAACTAATATACAACCATTTATATTACAGACAGGACAGCGTAAAGACCAAGCTTTGTTGTTGTTTTTTTTTTTTTTTTTTTAAACCTTGCTTTTTGTTTAATTTTTTTGGAGCAGCAAACAACCAGCGGAACCATAGACAAGTCGGGTTAAAATTGTATCCAGAATCCACCCCCTCACACACTGGAACTTGTATTAGCAAGACCTTTACATTAAGTTCTATGCGTCACATAAAAGGAAAGTCTGGCATATGGGCTGAAGAGAGACCCTTCGTTACAATTAACATACCTCCCACCAAACAGTATGCTTGTTTGTGCACTGGCACTCAATCAAAGTTGGCCGCATTTTGCGTAACTTTAGATTTGTTCAATGTGTCTTTCACAGGAAGCAAAAGGGAAAAAACCCCAGTACTAGCATATCATTAGGCAAAGTAACAATCAGCTCTTTCATATATTTAACTGTTGGGATTGTTCCTTAAAATAGATGTTTACGGATAGTCCATCCAAAACCCAGCCTGTAGTTTGCCCAGTGAATGCTTCTTTCTTCTCTCTTTTTATTGTACAGGTAGCTCATGTACAACAAAAAAAATGACATATTAACATGATGCAATAAGTATATTAAAGCACAGAAGCGGAACTACCAATGGTGCAGCAGGTGCAAGGCACCAGGGCCCATGAGGATCCAGGGGCCCATGGGGTTCTCAGGACTCGTGGCTCCCGGGACCTGTAGGTGCTGCAGTTGTTTTCGAAGAGCACAGGGACACTGTCCCTGAACCTCTCAGCTCAGCCGTTCGGCTGTCATGTTCCTGACAGCTGATCGCCTGAGCATATTGACTATATCTCAGAGACTGCAGCATGTTTCCTCACCCCTATATCACTAGCTGGAACTAGCATTACCTGTTAAAAGACAACGATAAGCAGCAGCATCTGGACTCCCCTCCTCTCCTCTGTTACAAGTCCCTCTCTTGGAGGGAGGAGTAAGGACTTCAGTGTAGTGAGAGGGGGGGACTGCAGGGGGTGTCCAGACACATCAGTAGCTGTGTATTTGTATGTGTAAGAAGTGTCTGATGATCCTGTGACTTGCTGGTAACTGCTACACATAGGAAAGCCTTCAGCAAAATATACAGGAGGGGAGTTTGGACATCAGTTTCCTCACTTCCCCTGTATATCCTGCTAAAAGCTGAAGGTACATGTGTAGCAGTTAGCAGCAATCACAGGATCATTCACATAACAGCAGCTTTTACATCAGGCACTTCTTACACATACACAGCTACTGATGCAGCAGCGTCTATACTCCCCCCTCCATTCCCTACCTCTCAATGAAGTCCTTCCTTACTTCTCCCTCCCAAGGGTGGGAGGGAGTGCGGGTCTTCAGTGAAATAGATGCCCTGTCTTCAGAGATGCAGTTTTCTGGGTCAAAAAATCATCTACATATACCAGACTTGTGCATCTGTGACAGAGACATGATGCATGTACTGGGGATTAGCTTATATTCAAGTCTAAGTTTTCCCTCGTTATGTGGTGAAATCAGGTGCCTCGGCTTATTCTCGAGTATATACAGTATTTGTAAAAATCACAGTGAATGATCTGGGGTACAAAAAATCCCCACTGTGGCGATTATATCCATGTGAATATGCAAAGGTATGTAATTGTACTTGCAGAAAATTAAGGAAACACATCCCATGTACTCCACATTTCCAAGAAGAAAGAATCTGACAAGCACAGTCTTTCATCACTGTTCTGACCTAACTCTTTCTCTTACATGTTTACTGGACGAGAGATACAAGACTAAAAACTGAGCCTGAGTCAGAGCCTTTTTGAAATATAAATAAAATATGTTCTACCTTGCTTGCTACCCATAAGGACTTCCACCAGTCTGAAAGCATCCAGATTTTCCTTCTGTAAAATGAAGACAAATNTTATTGTGAACATTCAGAAAGTGAACATGATACGACTGGCAGCCTGTTTTCCTCTTATAAAACTATTAGCACGAATATGCTACAATTATCCAATGCCTGCAGGCATACAAGAGCTGCTGTATATTCACAACCATATTTTTAATATTGAGCAGAATCATGCTGTGAAATGTAACATTGTACGGAGAGGGGACATTACCATGCGCCCAAGCTGTTGCAGAACTTCTTCAATGATGTTTCTAACCGTGGTGTCACGATTTACCGGAATGGAAATATAAGCCACACCAACTCTGAGGAACACAAGACATTAAGAACAAGCTTACTGCATGGAGATTTTTTTGGTCTAAAATTCAATTTTTATATTAGCTGGGACAACAACAGAGAGGGAAAAGGGGGAAAAGAGAGAGGCTTGTATCCCAAGCCTATTGGATAACCACATACACCACTATATTTTGATAGACAGTGAACAAATGCTACTTTCCTATGTACATTTTAGTGGTAGTTTTAGATACAAGACTTTTGAGCTTTTGCAAATATATGTGGATCAATTTTATCAGGAATGTTTATTTTCACCAGATAAAATTATATTAGAATTATTATATTTTACATGGATGTTGATGTATTGAGAAAACATTTCATACAGGATAAACCACTGTATAGAGTGTGCGAGTATGACATTTCATGGATTACATTTATACAGCCTATAAGAGGAGTATCCTATAGAAATCACATTGAACTATACGGAATGCAAAAAAGAAAGAATGAGCAGAATAGAACAGTCAGCAGTTAAGCAGCTATAGAACTACCATATGTTTCAAACCCTACCCCCTACTGTACTAATTTAATGGCCCCATTTGGAACACCAGGACCTACTGAACATCATTTGTTTGGTGCATACACAGTCCATTTGCGACACCAGACTTACACACACAAATTGTGTGGGATTACCACATTAATATGTTAACAATGATTCTGCTTTCCCCTTAAAAGTATAAGAACATATGTACGTTTGAATTCACAGCTCAGTATCCTATCACAGACACAGTGCTACTGCCAACACCAAAGGGTGTTGAGGGAATCATCTCACTTACAAAAACTAGCATGACTAGCGAAATACAAAATATCTAAAAAAAATGATTAGAGAGGTAATAGATAAAATGGTGTAAACCTCCACCAAGATGAAAAGGACATTTTAGGATGTGACATTTAAAACACCCCACTACCCGTGTTATTAAAATTAAGAAAGAATGTGAAAATGTTCAAAGATTGTGTGGTTAAAATATGTACAGACCCACAAAAATCCTCTTTGAAATGGTCAATTATCGCGATAACAAACGTCAAGAACCTTCCTGTTTTTAGTTAGCAAGAGCCATTTACACAGGCTGCCTATNTCAAAACTGCCACATGCATATTGTGTTTTGCATTTGCTTTTTGTGGCCACCAGCCATGACCAATCACAGCTCATGCTTTTAGCCATCTATACCACCAATTAAACATGCCATCAAATTTGAGTGTACTATGAATTTCCTTTATTTTTAATAGTAAATACTTTTTTTTCTACCATTAAAATAATATTTATATAAAATATCAACTCTTTATTTCTAGCATCTCTACAGGAATATGATTAGTAGATGTAAATGAAAGAATATATAGGATAACAGTTTGTAAAATGTAACATAGCTTACTTCATCCAGCCAAGATAGACTTTAATGACTTCTCGCTCCTTTGGTTTCGCCCTGATTATCCAAGCTTCAGGTGTTGCTTCTTTGAACACCGAAGTGACTTTGCTCTCCTCGGGTGCACCATTTCTGTTAATGATGTCATCGCTGACCAAGGTCTGCTGAGTCAGCGTCTGTAGTTCAAAGTCCTGTGGGTCATCCGGAATGTAGAATGCCCTCAAAGCAGCCTCCTGTGAGACAGGCAGAGCGTTCAGCTTCATTTAATCAAGCACGTAACAGGCACATATTTCACCGATCTATTTCCTGGTGATTAAACTTACCACTACCTCTTCGTTTTTTGCAATTCTTGCAACCGATATAACCCTGGGCTGATTCCGCTTTACTGCATCATGACCATCAAAAATCTTTAAGCTTTGTTTGCCTACAAAAGAAAAAGACAAAAAAAAGAAAAACAAAAAACTTATTTTGTAGTCCAGTAAATACACAGTGTGTTTATATATTTGTCTATAGCTACAGCTGATAACTTGCTTGTATGGCTCAGGGGACAAATACAAGAAGAATGGTTAAACCTAGCAATATATTTACAGACTAGTTGAATAAATTTTAGTTATATTTTCATTACCAATACCCCATTCAGATTCCCAGGGTTTTCATATTCTTTCAAAGAAAAAAGAATGTGCACCCTTTACAATTATTTGCCAAACGCATGGGCTAGCCGACCAGTACTTAACACTATCATTGTATTTTGCATTTTATTTTTGTTAAAAATGTAGATTTTATTTTTGCAATGATTTTTGGGTACACTTTATACACTCTACTGAGCCCCAAAGATATTTTAATATGAGATTCGAGCTGTGCATCATCACATGCCTGCTGCGGTTGGACATCTATTCACCTGGGAGCAATATGAATACGGCGGATTGTGTATGAAAATTGTTTTCCCATGTGCTTGGTATGGGACTCTATTTTTTATTTATTTGATTTTATGTATTGTATATGTAGTCCACCACTTATTTTAATGGAGATTAATTACATTAATTGGTTTTTTTTTTACATTTTTTGGAGGAAAAAATCTTTAAGGAAGGAGTGGACTTCTAATATCATTCCCTGCCCCCAATGAAGGGCTAGTGCATAGGACAAGTGTGTTCATTAACTCCCTTATGTATTTTGCACATTGTACTTACATTTGGCACCTCTTCATCCACACAGAGTCCACATTACATGTTTAAAATTCCCAATTTTGGGGGGGATGGTAGTTGGCTATTGATGTGGATTATAAGCGACACGTACATTAGCACAGAGAACACCCTTCTTTTGTACTTTTATTTTAAACTGTGGCCTCTGCCATTGGGTATGACTAGTGGTAGTGCAAAGTACCACTAGTTGAGAACTATTGATTCTTACAGTAATAGATACTAAAAATCTGTTATGATACGATCCAAACATGCAGAATTTCTTAGAACGTCTGAAACAATGCTTGAATACCAAGAGATGTGTTCAGTAAAGAATTGTACGCATCATGTTGCTCTTTGTATTTACATACACAAGGTTAGATTTTGTGATTTGTTAGATGATTTGTTGAATCTTACTAGATGAATGATGACAAGGAAGAAACACCAAAATTAAAGTGTAACCTTACAAGAAATTATAATGATTTACAATAAATCAGGCATGTGCATTTATGACCCATACCGGTATAACCTGAACAGAAAATCTGTAATTATTAGGTTAAGGGTTACTGACAAGTCGTCAATAAAAGTAATTAAATTCCTTCATCTTCACATATAAAGAGAAGGTGCTTTTCGGGTGCTCTGAATATTCCCAGTAGACAATAGTTACACTTGTTTCCAAATGTCATTTTACATTAACAGCATCCAGATACATTGGTTCTTACTTTAGTTATTTTCCTCATACATTGGGTTTATATCACAAGTAGTACAGCATACCAAATGTGATTAACTAATGCGTCTGTAATAAAGTACTGAAACTAAATTTTATGTTATGATTCCAGTATCTATAGATGGTACAATTTTAATTGGGAATGCTATGGGCAACATGTCCATTTTTATATGATAGAAGTTTAGCAAATATAGGCCTAAGGGTCACAATGGAAAGACATCTAAAATATATCATTCAGCAGTGTTGTGGATAAAGAGAAAAGGGTGTATAGAAAAGTCACCATCACACTGTTCTGTATACTCTATATACCTTGGGGAAATGAAAGTGGAGGATGAAGAGCCTAGCACTCCACAACTATGGAAATAAAGGAAAAAAAAAAGTATTCAGGCAGAAACCTTGGGAAAAGTAACAGCAGTCAGAAGGAATACTAGGAGGGTTAGGATTGTCTCCATGACTTTGCTATGAGGAATCTGGCTGTTGCAGAAATTATCATGGCAGAATGTTTTCCTACATGTAATAGTGGGTGGCAGAGAAGTAATCATGGAGATGCGCGACTATGGTAAGGGTAGGTGGAAGGAAAGCTGTAATGATGCCTTTAATATGAGGGAATTAAAGGTATAAAATAATAGTCCACCTAACAAAATTGTTATGCAAAGGTAATAAAATAGCTGAGCACAGGCACCACAGCCTAATACATATTTCCAGGACCAGACATCCTTGCAGAAACAGCTTACTGTGATTTGTGAATGACAGCTCTCATTACAAGACCAAGATCTATTAAAATAGGATTGCTGCGTCATGAAAAGTAAAACACATTTCTCTTTTTCAGAAGACATCAATTAAAATGGAGATCCATGGTAAACTTTTGATGTGTTATGGGGGTCTGCACAAGGTCATTGAAAAGCCCGGGCATAAAGCATATTCGTATATAGACAGAAAGTTGACATGTGTTGTAAGTGCTCATTAGAAATGCAGAAGCTTTTACAATGTGTTAATAATTCATGTTTGTGACCCTGCTCTGGAAGCTTGTAACGAAAGAGGAAACCAACAATAGGAAATCATTCTAAGCCAAAATGATGTAAAGGGACGCCAATATTAAAAAGTACAGTCTGTCTCTGGGATAAAAAAAAATTATATCATTGAAAAAGACACAAATCTAAAATGTATATCACTGGAAATGCAATTATCCGGTGGAAATCAGTGCCAACACAAAGATACACATTGTTCTGTCCCCGAAAAAAAACTCAAATCTTAATAGTGAAGTATATAGTAAAATGGAAACCTTTTTGTTACTATGAGCCGATCCAGACTGAGGAAAACTGTCTTCTGCAGCCTGAATTGGAAAACTGTCCGCAAAAGAGAGTGCAAGATCCTAGTCACATGACTTAACGTGGTAACTGAGCAGATTGTGTATTTACACACCACCTACCTATTGCAGAGAACCACCTTCATCAGATAGCTCTATGGATGGGGAGGGAGAGGGCTGCAGATGTGCCTCTTTAACTCAGTGGAGTAGAGTTACCCATGGATGGCCCTCTTTCCTGAGCGACTAATTTATCAAATGGGAGCAGATAAACATTAAGCTGACTGAGAATTAGATCAAACAGTTACACTAGAGAAGCAATGGTTGCTCCATATATCTTAGGAAAACCATGGACAAACTACATACACTTTACATGCAATGGAACCTCTGGATGACTATTTAAGCTCAGCATGTAGCAATTGTGCACAAAGTAGCAAAGCACAATGCAGCTATGTGACCATATGTTCCGCAATACATTTTTTCTCATGACTTAAATGGTAGCTACTGGTGTGTTGATGGCTATATACAAACTGACAACCAGACTGGGCATAATACATGCTTGGCTACCACCAATGCCCTCTGGACTCATGTGTACTTTATATAATCCAAGCCTTTGGTCTGATAATGTTCCTTGACCCTCTTATGTGGTCCTGGCTCCCAAATGGCACATCTCTAAAACCTTCTAGAAAACAATGGCTATTAAACTCATGATCCTTTTATATATAACTTGGTATTGAAACAATCAGGGCATGCATACGGATCCCAGTATGCTGCTGGTCACTGATCAAAGGACTATAAGAACATAATAATTTGTCTAATAGAAATAGTCAAATGTAAAAAGAAAAAAAAAAACATCTTTGAAAGGCTCGGTTCAGACAGAGTGGAAGTGATGTATAGATCAGTTAGATGTACTAATACTCTCTCCAGGGATATAAATAGAAACTATTTCTTGCAGTAACATTCACTATGCATAAAAGGATTTCCGGGCACACACAAAGGAGGTGGGGTGTTCTAGGAAACTGATCCAAGGTCTACTATACAGTTGTAGTTTGTGCCTTTCCTGTGCCTGATTTCCAAATGACCAAGTTTCCTTCCAGTTTTTATGCACATTTATAGGAACACTACCCTATAATAATTGAAGATGTTTTTTGTTTGATTTTTTTTCATCTTCAAATTACTGGAGAAGTCGGAAATCCTGTCCTAGTTACAAGTCTGTTTCAAAAAAGGCCTGCCAGCAATCTATTAATGGTGTATAACAACACTATTTACCAGTACCAGTGCACCAAAAAAAGTCTTAGCTTATACATATTTACACACTTATCATTCAGCAATAAACTATTAACTAAAATGAGACTACTTTACTATATATGAATATATTTCATTGTGTTATACCAATTGCCAGTCACAAGCAGTAATAAAAACAATATTTATATGGAAAATACTGTTATGCATTAATGGAAAATTAACAAAATAGCTTTTATCCCATCAAACAAAAATTATTTACAATATAAAAAATAAAATAAGCAAGCAATTTAGTGTTAACCTTCAATGGCAACATTCACTTGTTGCCATTGAAGGTTTGAAGCGTGTGGTAAAACCTTGAAATTCCAGTACTACATCAGATAAAAGAAGAAAAGATAGTGTTTACACGCAGTAATGTCCTCTAAGGCGACAAGTGGAAGAAAAATATTAATGGAATTCCCCTGTCACTTCAAAATAAAGGAGGTAAAACTAAAGAATTCAATGCAATGTTTTTCTGCATGGCAAGGGAGGAGCAAATCCACTTCACTTCAACCGGTAGCTGAGAAACCGCTGCTCTTAAAGACACTGGACAGAGGTGTTAGTGAATCCAAATGTCTATTTTATATGCTTATATTTTCTATACATATGCACGCATTAGGAAAGACATTATTATACTTCATATTAGTGGATGTGTCTAGTTTTATGGCCTATAATTTCTTCAGTTAAAAGACTTAAAAGAACACATTAAAAGAATAAAGACCATGGGGTATATTTACTAAGCAGTGAGATTGCACTGACTGAAAAGTGGGGATGTTGCCCATAGCAACCAATCAGATTTGAGTTCACATTCTCCAGTGTGTAACATGTGATTGGTTGCTATGGGCAACATCCCCACTTTCCAATCTCACTGCAATCTCGCAGCTTAGTAAATATACCTTCACAATGCACTATGGTTGTCCTTATTATTTGCAAATTATTTACTGTAGATAGAAATCTTATTTGTAGCTTTAGAGTAATTCTGGAATTGGGAAAAAAAATCATCAGTGGCAGGGCTTTAGCGTCTGCCCACAATAAAAGGAATAGAGATAAACTAGAGATATTAGTTGGCATTGTCTTTTTTGCATTGATTTTTTGTTAAGCTAAAATTAAGTTTAAAAATGTAAATACATTTCTTAGCCAAATATTAGAAATGTACCAGGTCTACGTTTACCACATATATAAAGAATATAGAGTAGTAAGTAGACCACTATCTACTAGCCTAAAAGTCTGTTATGTACACAAGACAGCCCATGTTTGACTAATGGGGTAAGTCTCATTTATCACACCCCAAGAACTGCAAGCCTAGTTCCCTCCTGACAAATGCAGCGAAGGCAAACCTTTTATACTGTAATTGATGAATGCATGATGTAAACAGTTTGTGGAACACAGATGGCTGTTTGAATGATAAATATTTCAAGGGCTGCCAAATCCAACCATTCACTCTAACAGCATTGTTATGAAATCACCAAGGAATTATAATCTATTATGTTAAAATGAATTGTTGAGAGAGATTAAGAACAGTTGAAATATCACACTGACAAAATAAAGCAAAATACTATTCATAGAAAACAGGATTGTATGGAAGTATGGAAATTTATGTGTAATACATACTCGAATCACTAGATGCGGTGGTTTCCTTCACTGGTGCTTGTGTTATTCCATCTGTGTCATTATCTTCGTCTGACAAAACAACCATAAAACATGTCAATACACTAAGGTTATTTTAAAATAATAACTCATATGGGAGATGTCTAAGTTCTTGTGAGTCTGAGGTTCTCACATCCAGGAATGTGTTAAGATAGCAATTAGCAATTACCATATTAACTATTTAACAAATCCAGTGTTAATCTTTATTTTGCTAATGCTTACAAATGTATACGATGAAAAAAAGTTAAGAGTTACATTGATATAATAATAAAGTAATAAATGTAGAAAAAAAAACACCAAAGGCCACAATCAGCATAAAGAATAGAGCAAGCTTAGAATAATATAATAATAACATTCAATTCAACATTTCTGCATTATGATACCATTCAGGGAATTAAACAGAACTCTAGAGAATTGCATAACAAGTTAAATGCAGTTAATTAGTATTTTATCAGGACATTGTTTCTTTTTAGCTTAGTTGTTTTTTTCCAAAGCATAATGTTATACTAATCATTTGTAGCTAAATGATTCAAATGACTAACATTTTAAAATCCACAGGGTCCCCTCTCATTCTAAAGATTTCATCACAGTCACTGTGTTATTTTCAATCTATAAAAGGATTTTTATTATCTTACTTATTAAGCAAATAAATAGGGTGTGAATAAGGGGAGTGAATCGGCCCCTTAAGGTATAACAATGCAACATCTGTCAGAACATGCAACATCTGTCAGAATTTGCTTTACAATAAAATATTAGGTGAAATAGAACAGAACAGAATATCAATACATAGCAGCAAAGGGTATGAAGGCCAATATCAAACCTTGTTCTGTCTGCAGACTCTCCGATATTCTAAAGCAGTGCATTTTGCTAAAATTCCGGGACTGCAAAAACACACAGTTTGGAGGAAGCACCATGTTCCTTAAGCGCCCAAATGTGCACTCATGGTTCAGGATTATGTAACAAGCTGCATGTGCCTAGAAAAGAGGAAAGGGCATGCACTAATTATCAAGAACATCCCAGGTCAATTAGCTGAAGTAGTCACAAATCATTTTTGGCAACACTGGAGAAGGTCATATAAAAAATTCTTCAAAGAGTTTATTGTACACATACACTGTCCAATATATAACAATGTTTCATGTCAGTAGTTGTTGCCACCTTCTGCAATTAAAAAGGAATAAAACAAAAGTAACAAGGGGAAATATCGTATGTAAATGCCTTAACGGCCTCATTAGAACAGCACTTTTCACAGACTGATGAAGGCTAGGGTTGACCCACATGCTGAGAATAACATTCAACATACAGAAAGAGAGATAGTGTGCATTTGGTGATACAAAAAACTAAAATCACAAAACAGAGCCATATTCAGCGAACAGAATACAAGCACAAAGAAATAAAGCCAGACTTTGTAAATATTCTTCTATACCTGAATACCACACCATTCACATCTCATGCCTGAAAGCACTTCAGAGGAACCACATGTCTTCTTGCAGACTTCACAGCGGGCATTTGAAGACAAGTTTCCTTCTCGCCAGTGATGATGATATGTATCCTAACACAAGCAAGAAAAGAAAAACACCAAGATTTATTTGTGAACCATAGCAAACAAGAGTGACTAACGGTCAGGTGGAATTCAAAGTAAAGAAATCTTTTTAAGTAGCACCTACTACTTTATGTATTTCAAAAATATACTAATTCTGCATTTGCATGTATATGAAGCTGTGCCATTTGACACCCAGAGACACTAAGCATAAAGGGTCAGATCCAGAATATGCACTGTTGACTTACGCGTGGGCAAAACAATGTTCGATTCAAACAGTATTAGAGTTGAGCAATTATGTTTCCTAGCACAAGTGTAATAACAGTGTAACAGTAACGCTGGTCAGTATCTGTGTGCAACATGCAACAATAAAGTATTCTCCCTGCATGCACACACTAACATTAATTTTAACCCCCCCCCCCACGCAATTCACCATGGTTTAACTCACTCTTGAGTAAGTCAATAGTACGTTAATTCTGGATCTGGTATAAAGTGATTTAATTTATCAACTTTCGTGTATATGTTTCAGTGGGGATGCAGTTGCTGGCCCGAACGGCTGTATTGCAAATACTTTTACGGGTAACAGACAGGGTTGTTAAGAAGTCTATTTCAACAAACTGCGCAACCCCAATGATGATGGACAGGGAAGAACAGCAGAGACCTAAAGGGAAGGTTAGGGAGGCTGCGGGAGGGAGAGGTTTAAGGCTGCTAAAGAAGCGTTAGATTAAGGGTTTGGAGAAATTCTTACCTTTCTGTACAGTGAGACTCTGATTCACAACTGTCATGTTCATGCTACATTCTATTTAATTAGTGTTTTAAATGAAGCTTTGAGGAATTATGTATCTTAGTAATTTTAACAATGTCAAAAGAACATGGTCTGTTTCATTAAATACTATGCTCCATTTGACCAGGAGGGGCTTATTAAGAAAAAAAAAATCTCTATTCCAGTATTCATTTGGGAAAAGGGGTCCCAAGTAAATACCCTTTGATAAATTTTCTGTTAAGTGGTGTCCTCTTTTGCCAACAGTGCTTTGGTCCAACCCATCTTAATAATATGGTATAATGCCTGTTGGGAAAGCCACAACTGTTGCTAACAGCAATTTTCTGCAGACCCTAGTGAATCTCCGGTCCTCAGGTAACATCCCAAAATTTACACACTTCACTTCATAGGGTTCACAAAAACAGAAACCGCTAAATCAGGCACGTGATCTAATTGGCCCAGCAAGAACTATTAATGACCAGGCAGTCCAACATACAGAGAAATAAGTCCCCTTCAGGACTTAAACATCGCAGCAACAAGATGAATTAAGAAGCTCCCATTGTAAAGCACTTAAGGGGAGACAAATAAGTATAATGAAACTAATTTGAAAACAGTTCAATATACATGCTGGCCGGCCATTACAGAGAGAGTGCTAAGGCTTATGAAGTTGCATGATACTCCGTAAAGGACATTTCTGAGGAAAGTATAATTAATGGCTCTTACATGGGGGTTGGACCAGATAAGACAGTCAAATCAGGATGACACATTGGCTACATAATGAGTGACCTGCAGAAGAGCCAGCAGGAAACCCTCCACCCTCCCTGTACAGTGAGGCAATGATTTCCAAAATTTAGTAAATGCCCCACTTTTCAAAGTACCTTTTCTTAGTTTATAGGACATGACTGTGGTTGGTGTAATGCAGTCTACTCCAAAACACACCAAATGATGGATGACTAACTTGTTAACAGGACTGGATCCAGGTCACACGACTTCTGCACACAAATTGCGGAAATCGTGTGAATTATGTATTACTGTGTATGCAAGACAGATGGACTAGCAAATAGAATAATGCGAGGCAGGGTTTGAGGGATCCGCATGGGTCACTTAGGGCAGGGGTATAGCAGCTTAAGGGCTTCTAACCTCACACAAGAGAGGGGAGTGGCAGGGGAGTTCACTACCCTCTCTCGCTCACATTAACAAACCTGGTTCTAATTTTGTAATATTACATACATTCATTTATAGCTAAAAGCATGTAAAAACTCAAATAAAACATTGACAAATTCCAGGGACTGAAATCAGGCCCAGAGTCTTCACTATATTGTTTAAATAGTAAAGTAAATATTGCTTCTTCTTTTTCTCCTGAAACTATGTCCATCTTTCTGCATCAGCTTCTTTACCTCCTTTTGATTGATTCATTCATTCATGTTTATCTGTAGTTATTTTTCCAGTGTTCTTGTACTCCATTTCGCACTCTACTATGCTGTTCTCTGCTTACTATGTTCTAATGTTGTACATCAATGTTCTGTCTTGTACTGTATTCCCTATTGTACGGTGCTGCAGATACCCCATGGCACCTTATAAATAATGTTAAATAATCATAATAGTAACTACGTTTTTGGAGATCCTCAAACCCCACCCACTTGGCAACAAAGGGCCTAAACTTACTACACTGCAAGATTTTGCCCATAGCAACCTATTAAATTCAAGCTCTTTTTCATTTAAATACTGGAGAATGAGAAGTTGAATGTGATTATTTGTTACAGGGAACATCCCCCACTTTTACAATCCCGAAGTTTAGTAAATTTAGGCCCAGATGTTATACTTAATTAACCCATGAATTGCAGTCACCTCCCCAGACCATTAGCTGGCCAACAACTACATGCTGGAGGCTTGGCCATGCCTCCAGCATGCGTTAAATGCCTCGTTGATTCCTGACAAAGAATGCTGGGGCTCATAGGCCTGGCCTGCAATAGAGAATCACAAACTGAGGGCAAAGCTGGCAAATAAACCACGGGTCAAATCCCTCAAAAGCTTTCACACTGACTGTTAAATGAAGTGGTGTACTTCTCACAAGTGGGCTGATCCAGAGATTGGGAGTAAGGGTAAAACAAGTGCAAGTGTAAAGCTGGGCAAAACCAAACATATAACTGCAGGGGAGACAAATTTAGACTCTGAAAACAGAATTAGCTTTTAGAGGTGAAGTTTCCTAGTTCAACACTAATCTAAAGATTTAACATAATGCTATGCAGGTCGTTAGATCTAGTGCAAAAATAAAGTGATTTCTCTTCATGCAATAAATTAAAAATTAATGTGCACCCCTCACA
>JABWIB010001387.1:34369-46848 GCA_016617825.1 Platyplectrum ornatum | reverse complement strand
CTCCACTCTGTGCTGACGATTAGCGTTTTAACGATTTTGAGAATTCGTCATGACGATGTGTGGGTGAATACAATATTCGTCAGTTAGTGAATTCCATTTTTGTATCCATTGTATCGGAAAATTCGTCATGGCGATCTGACATTGACGATCTGTAAACGTCAAACTAAATGACGAAAAAAAACACATTCGTCAATTAGTGAATACACATTTGACGAATTCATCAGCAATATCGTCACTGACGATTTCTGGAATTCGTCATTTAGTGAATCCCCCCCCTGGTCTTTATAAACACTGCTTAGGTGTATGTCATATTACAAAGGTTTACCTTCTGCAATTTCCACTCAATCTGCATTACAGCACCAAGCACATGCACATGAAAGCCTGAATCATTACCTTAAGAGGTTCAGGAAAAAAAAAGACCCCTTTCCATAGAAATCTAGGATAGGCCTACCATCTGGAATTTACACCTAGTTGGAACATGTGTTTAGAAAACTTACATGATCTTGCTGTAAGTCATGGTAGCACAGTCGACAGTCACTGCAAGTAAATAAGACACAGTCTGTGTGTACATGGAGTTCACAAACTGAAAGACAAAATATGAAACAAATGCATTAAAACTTGAAATTTAATATACATACACGTATGACATACATTATATAAATATATATTTTTTATGGTACCAGTTACCATAAAAAAAATTGAAGTCTAGGACCTACTAATATGAACTACAGTTTGTAATTAATTTTTTTTTTTTTTTAAAAAAAGCATAAATAAAGGAGGAGGGGCACCCAACCTGCAAAGTTATTGTCTCAAGGTGGTTTCATTGTAGTTGTGAGGTTAGGGATATGACACTTTGTGGTAAGGGTAAGGTGTCATTAATAGCTCATCAACCAGCACTAATCAAAGTTGATCTCTCATTGGTAAGTCAGTGACACCGACACTGGCGTGCAGCATGACACTCATACACCACACTGAGTCCACAGAGCTGGCACAGGCATTATAATGTGCTGTATAGGTTACAGCATGGCACAGGAGCTTTACATTGCCTTATATGCCTTATATTAACCCTGCACATGCTGGAAACAGGGGGACAATATAGACATATAGGGGAAGATCTATAAAAGCTGGATATAGATACCAGAGTCGATGCAATTCTATGGGCGCAATGATCCATCAGTGACATGAGCCTTTCGCAGTGGTGATAGACAGACATAATGGGGGGAGGCTTATACTTCAGTCAATAAGTTATCCCAGTTTTTTTTTAGGGGAAATTAGGAGCATCGTCTTATATTCGGGTTGGCTTATACTCGAGTATATACAGCAATTCCCCATTACGTTTTCAGCATACCTGACCACTGCTGCGGTGGTGACTGGCATAGGACTACTACAAGTAATGTTAGATAGTAATACCATTATACCCAATACCATTTTTTCTATTTAAAGAATGCAAGAGATATATTACAAATTGCCCAAACTGCAATCCTTAGGTGCTGGCAGGTTATTCTTTAAAGTGTCGGCTTTGCATACTAGTCATTTTAATATAGAACAATAAGCGAAACTCAAAAACCAGGAGAAAGGGACTATATCTGAAAGTATCTTTCTTAACGTTTGAGGAAGTCAATTAATAATAATTCACTTACCGAAATGTATAATTCTTTTTTAAAACTATAAAAACCAAAAATAAAACTAGTTCTAGAGCTAAAATACTACAGATCTACAAGTGTTCCTATCTTTGATCCTAACACCATTACTCCAGGCCACGCCAAAATATTTGCAGCATTAATCATTCACTTTTATCTAGATGTACTAAGTACTAATACAGCTCAACTGACAATCCATCCGATCAGATTGTAGAACTTGTATATGAAAACAAAGTATGTAAAAGAGTGGTCTTTAGTCAGTAGCCCCCCATTATTCTGTTTAGTTGTGATGAGGAGGTTGCTTGAAAAGGCATTCTATTACTTATCCAAACAGAAGTTTATAAAATATCTACAAGTGAATTATTTTGGAGTGTTTTGTACTACACTTTCTTAAATGATAGAAACTTAAAGTTACCTTAGGAGATTATTTCCATACTAACTTAAAAAAAAGCTGTATTAATGGCTTGCACCCAAAAAAGAGTTAACATAACCGAAGTGAGCTTTGTTGTTACTAAACATACAACTATTTTTTATTAAATTGTTAGGATGACCATTAACAAACTACTTCTTTATCTGGAAATAAAGAGGGTCAGGAATGTGCTTATTCTTTTACATAAAGAAATGACAAATACCAGCAAGCTAAAGTCCTTTAACACAGAAATGTGGTGTTTCTCCAACTAATTCTATTGTCATTTAAATGCAGGCTTCCATACCCGTTTCTCATGTGGATAAAAGAACAGTATTATCTATATTCTTTTAGGTTTTCTCTATTCGCTCTCTGGAGCGGTTTGAAGTATTTTAAGTAACGCAAGTCATCTTTTCAACCTGTCTAATGAAACCATGCATAACAGAGACAGCACTCTCTGGGGATGTGGTTAGAGGAAAAACGTAATAGCAGTGGTGCACTGCACTAGGCTGATCTGAGTGTTTTATAAAGATACTCTGTCAATTGTTACCATATGCATGGGCCCAAGAGAATAATTAACTTCCAGCTTAGAGGGAATGCCCAAGTGATATTTTCAATGGCAAATGACTACATATCTCGAAAACCAGTGCAAGCAGACGCTGAACTCATTGGATTAAATTTAGACTTATTATTGAACTTACAGGGATAAAGTTGCGAGTGGGCAAAATCATGATGAATTGCAGGGGAGATAAATTTCATTAATTGCAATAAGTGTTAGAGTTGAGAGATGATGTTTCTTAGCACAAGTCTAATAACAGTGTAACAGTAACATTGGTCAGTATCTGCAAAACGCAAAAAACAAGATTTATTCACTCTCGGTTAAATCTGTTTGTCTCAGGGACATCTGGAAGACACTGCAACAATGGGTTAGTGCTTGATCTGTGGAGCTCGGCACTATATGGTTAATTAAAATCAACTCAGGAGAAGTGGGATATAAACATGAGATGGTACACACGCTCTAAGACCTTTTTAAGCACCTTCAGCATACTAGCAATGACATTGCCCAAAACCCTTTAGACCTCAGGATCTGGGTCTTAAGAGACATGAGTCAAAGCCAGCTGAGGAATGTTCTGGTNATAACTGACTGACATGTCATATACATAAGTAGCTTGTGACTCTCTGGACTGGGAGCAGATTTTGGGATTTTTTTTTGTTCAAACAAGACGCCATCAAGTCCAGATCTGGATAGCCCCACCACTGAGTTATCTGAAGGGACACTTCTGGATAGAAAGATTCTGGATCCTGTACCACTACTAAATCTAAGGCCTGAAGCAGAGCCATACACTCTTCCTCTAATGAAGGGGGAAAAAAAACAGTTTGGGATTGCTTTAAAAAAAAAAAAAACAAAAAACAAAAAAGGAGCCACCTGCAAAGTGAAAAATACGGGTCCCAATCTTGGAACCCATAGAGGAGAATCAGGAACTCTTTTTGCCAGCTACCTTAGGGGCTTTATGTTTAGTACCNCAGGATGGATAAGACCTCTGATAGAGCCCCTTTGATTAGTCATCTAAAGTTGCCTCAATAATGTAATTAGTGGCATCCTTGATAAGTTCAGCTAAAAGGACCAATTCTTCATCAGAACTGGATAACTAAAGTCCCTGAAGAATGGCATCATACCATGATTCCATGGCCTAAGTTACCCAAGCTATAGAAAAAACAGGTCTAACAGTGACAGCAGATGCAGAATAAATAATCTAGAAGATTATCACACTTATTCCTAAAGTTGCTGAGCCAAAAATAGGTAAAACCTGTAGACTTGGACAATCTAGCTATGGGTGCATACACCCTGAGTGGTGCTAACTTTACACTTTTAACTTGAATAGTACGCAAGTCTGGATCCAGTGCACAGTGAGCAGCATCAGAATAAATGACTTGCCTTGTAAAACAGCACCTTATTCTAATGGCATAGCAATGCCTAAGATATTGTGCAGATGCACACCCTTACAATCTGTATTCTGATTATTCCTGCCATCACATACCATTTACATACAACTGGATTCTCTCCACAGATATCTAAATTGGACAAAGGTGTTATTAAACAGTCCCTGCTAACCACATCAGCTGAAGTGTAAGAGGCTGCCAAAACAAGACTATCCAACGTTAATATTAATATAGTGACCAACACACAACACTGTAATGCAAATCAATGCTGAGCTGCACAAAACTAAGGTGTCTCGAACTACATAATTAGGAAATTCCAGGGAGAGCAAACTATAGAAAGCCCAAGCATATAGTTTATTTTGGGGAACATGACATAGGTAAAATTGGACTTTTAGAATTTACAATTCCTCAAAATTCAAAAAAAAATAACCATGATGTATATTCTGCAAAAGTCGTATTTTAAATTACACACGAAACTTAATACTGGAAGCATCTATAGTTTATTTGCCATGGCATACCAGGTATTGCTCAAAACAGGAAAAGTATTCTGGAGAGTCACCACTAGTCATCATAAAAAGGTACTATCCATAGTGTTCTGAAACCAAGAAATGTCACATAAATAAAACACAACTTATAAGGCCATTTACTTAATGACATGACAAGCTTGTGACAGATTTGTATGATACAATAATTCCATCCAGACAGAATTTTTTTTATTCATCCCTACAGGGTTATGATGTATGTAAAGTTTTACCTTCACAGCGTAAAGTCAAGCTATCTTCCAACAGTTTTCTACAAACTGCACAGAATTTCTTTTTGTAATGTCCAGGTGGTCGGAAACAATGAGCGACGGGTACCTTAAAAAAACAGAAGAAAACATGTCAACGCATTAATCTAATAATAACAATATGTGATTGGAATTTTTATATACGACATTTTCTACTGTTATATGTTTTATGTATGCACCATTCTAGCCATCATATATAATTTGATATAAATCTGGCTCTTGCTTAAAACAAAACCATATAAATATATAGGAATTGTATAGAAGTTCTCAATAAATAAGTGGAAATATATAAAGCATACAAACTGCAAAGGTTTTCCCAATGTAATTATTGATTGGTCTCAATGCACAGTTACAGTTCTGAATATTGCACTGCATCTGTATTTACATATACTTTTTGTTTAGTAGAATTAAGAAACTGACTTGCATGAATTATTAGTACTTTAGTGCCTACCGGTCTGAAACAAACAATAGAATGTGTAAACTAGTGAGAACAGTTTTACTTTTTGCTGTTCAGTGATGCACATATACATTTGTTTTCACTCAATGCTACAGCAAATAAAACAGGATTAGTTGTTACAGTTTAATAGATATTTGCACTTGCATGCAAATATTCTGTATGAGAAGATGAGAGGATTGTTACTGCAAATGGTATAACAATATGTTTGAAATAAGTTGTATTTTTTATGTAAATTGGATTGTCGTTTGTAGAGTGCAAGCAATTTTGAAAATAGACAAGTACCGTATTTAAAGCATGCGAATTAAAAGTTATTATTCCATAAACTGCTATGAAACCTATGAATTACAAAAACTAGAAATGGTATTTGACCAGTTATTATTCAAAAATTGTTCTGATTGAGTTTATCCGGGTACTTAACCAATGGCACTTTCTATTACACAGAAATGCATGGACTGACGCGCATACAGATTTACATGTACACACGACGCCAATTCACCAGCAGATCAGAGAATTTTTCTTTGCTGATAATACTCGATTGGAACAATTTATCTTCTTATAGCGTATGGCCAGCTTGTATCTGTAAATATTCAGTCACATTATCACAACATTTTCAGCATTAATTCTCCAATGAAACTTAGAAACCCTATATAATAGACTTCACCACACTTTTCAACACCACCACCACCTCTTCCCAGGAGAACAAAGCTGCTGCCAGTAAAACAGATTGCCAGTGATTTTTTTCTTTAATGTTATATTCTACAGTGCTTATATTAGTTATATCCCAAATGAATCCTTATATTATAAAAAAATGTAACAGATAATGAATGACTGCTTTCAACAGTCACATGAAGTACAGTCAGATGCTTATATTTTGGACTTCGGCACAATTCCCATATTTTGGGCTGTGCTGTAACTGTAGACTTTCAGCTTTAATTTGTTGGTATTTATATCCAAATCAGGTGACAGGTGTAGGAATTACAACACACTTTTTAAGGAACCAAAAGTGATGGGACTATTGACTCAAAAGCTCATTTAAGCAGGTAAAAGGTATAGGGGTATATTTACTAAGCCGCGAGTTTGCAGTGAGATTGGAAAGTGGAGATGTTGCCCATGGCAACCAATCAGATTCGAGTTCACATTCTCCAGTGTGTAAAATGAAACTGTGTTTAAGACTTCAGGTTATAATTGACTGCCAAGGATTTGCAACAAAGTATTAAAAGTTGAAGTTCAAAAGTTGAAGACACATATAGAAACGGTTGTAATTCCTACACCGGTCACCTGATTTGGATCTAAATACCCTCAAATTAAAGTTGAAAGTCTACATTAAAGCATATCTTTTTTGTTTCATATCAAATCCATTGTGGTGGTGCCCCATAGAGCCCAAAACATGAGAATTGTGCCGATGTCCCAATACCTATACAGCTGACTGTGTGTGGGGACATGTGCTTGGACATGGGTAGGGCAAGACACAATCTATAATCCTCGCAAATGGTGCCAAGTAACTTAAGACTGCACATGGTTGCTGCACCTGAGCTACACAGCACTTACTTAACTAAGTATACAAAGTTATTCGCCAGAGCATTTGAAAGACAAAAAGCAGATAACATTCTCAATTATAAAGTCATGTCACAGTGAAAATGAAAATTCCCATCTTTTAATTAAGGAGATGTGGCATGGAAAATGTCTCACCTTCAGCAAGCCAAAGAGCAAAACAAATATATTAAGTATACATCTCTAACTAAACAAAGAGCAGTGTTAACAAGTTGTTGCATGCTTTCCCTTAAGCAAAAAAAAAAAACCAAAACATGTGCTCTAAGAAAACAACTATATATGGTAGACAAACATACAGATCTGCTTGCTGCCAACAGACTTAAAATGAACCAGAAGCAAAACCACTTGTGTGTGTGGGCGGCCATTAGCACAAGCTAATTCTATATACAGCTTAACTGTAAAACAAAAGTTCTAACATGGTGTTTAGGGGTTTTTGTAGAACACCCCATATTTATAGTTACGGAAAAGTATTTCCATCAGAAAATGCATTTTCCATTTCAGTGTGTTTAAGTTTATGTGATTGTATTCTTTTATTTCAATGGCTGTGGTTACGTTTTATTACAGTCAACATCTTTCTCCTTGACTAGTTTTACAAAAGGGCATAAATATTACTACCAAAAGAAACATTGGACCAATTGTAAAGTATAAAATAAATCACACAGCATAAATTACTATTTTATATATAAAAAGCCTACAGGGACAAATAAATAAAGGTTGGTTAAAATAAAATAAATAAAAGAGATGTTATTAGTTAGAGCCTGTCATGTGTATCAATTGATTTTGAAATAAAGAACACCACATAATAAATTACTAATGTCTTTGTGGTTTGCACTTGTTTAGTAGCACTGGCCTATAACTATGAAGCATTGATATACAACAATAGAAATTATTTTTCTCCCCAGAGCTTTTGACTATTTTACAGGAGTGCCCGGCTACCAGCATTTTTTTCCTCTTAGGCATAGCTGAGTTCATGCAACAATATCCCAAGCGATGCAGCTCTACTGTGCTCCTGCCCAGCACCCGGGACGCGTCATCTCCTTGCGCTCAGTCATCAAGCTGCATTCCTTTGGGCCGGGAGCTTGCACTGTAGCAGGGCTCGCCTCAGGCTCACTCTCCAGTGTTCCCTGCAGAAAGCCCGGGTTATAGCACAGATTGCCTTGACAGGTCCTGCTCCTTGGTTGTTAGTAGCCTCAAGGTCATCCTCTTTCTCCTACCCTTCGCTCGTTCCAGGCTGCTTTCTCCCCTTACATGCAGGTTCTGTTTCCTGGATTATACTCTTCTTTTTTCTGTTTGGGATCTCTGGTTGTTCTTTTATTTGATGTCAAATAATAATTTGCACTGACAGCAGCACAACTATGGAAAACTAGCTGTTTATTATAAAACTCCTTTTAACCTTATATGTACTGTGTTTTTGCTTCATGATCACAAATATATACATTATACAAGCCATGTAGTCAATTAATGAACAAATTAATATATGAATATAAACAAATTGTCCTAAGTCCAACCCGTTGGTTGCCTGAAATTAAATGACGTCTTTACCCAATTCTTTGTTCTCAAAGTCCATTTGTTTTCTCTTGAACATTTGGCAACCAATAAGAAAACGTCTCCTATGCTGTTCAGGGAAAAAGCGAGCCACTAGCTCTCCCTCCTTATCCTAGGAGGGTAAAAAGCTACAACTAGGGAGAGAGAGGCAAACGCTATTCCTACTACATCAGATCAGTAAGACAATAATATTCCTAAGTGATTAAACACATTCATAGAGGCTTTTTGGTATACAATAGTTAGTAAGCACTGTGGATCAGCAAGGTCAGGCAGCTCCCTGACAGCCAGAGTTTCACGACTTCCGCAGCACCAACAGGTAGGTTTTTTTAAATTCCCTCCCTTTTTATAATCCTTACCCCAACCATCCATTCCCCGCAGCCTTATCCCAAACCATCTCTTCACCACATCCTATCCTCAACCTTACTCTGACCTCTGCCTAATACTAACCTTCCCCGTTTGTGTCGGCAGCTGTCAGCTTCTGGTTTTAAGACTGCACTGTCGGCAGCTGCCAGTGTTATGAATAGATGTAGTATGCCTTTGGACATATTACACTCTTTATAAGAATGATTGTTGCTGTAAGAGACAATTCTGGAATATATACAACAGACATTTATATTACTCTCTCTATAATCTGGGCATTCACGGTAATGATAGCAGTTTCCGCGTGTTTTGGACTGATTTTGCAGAAGACCCTTGACAACGCAACCATAATGATTTTAAAATGGTTAGCTAAAAAAAAAAAAAATAATCAGTCTGTCGCACATAAGCACAAAGTTGGTCCTGACGTGCATGAAAAATACGGAAAACATTGGTAGCGATGTTGCTTCTTGCCATCCACGGGAAGACAAAGGACCCGTGAACCGATAATGATAAAATGTCGCTACCGACTAGTGCAGTCACAAGAATCGTTAGTAACAACCATAAATCGTGACCATCTACAACAACGAGTTTCAAACTCACAACTGAAAAATTAAACTTTGTTACGATATTGGTTCCTGTGAATGGCCACCTTTAGAGTGATTGTTGCTGTAAAGACTATTCTCAAACATCACCATAACATAGCTGTGCTGGTGTAAGTAGTATAATGGTTTTAAGACTGTATTGTGTTAAGTCTTTTTGTTTGCTTCCTAGCAAATCATAATGGGAGGATCTGTACTCAAAAATAACCTTATTAATAATGTAAACCATCAATAAAGAGGAATACATACTACAAAACAATAGTATGTGGTTTCTATATTAATGCATCTATGAACAATACACATTGTGGTTCAAAACAACAATATGTGACAAGATGAAAACAAACCTGATAGCACAATGTGATAAACCACTTCCTTTTTTGTCACAAGCCTGTGTTCTGCAAACACATTTTACACAAATTCACTACGTCTATTAATGTGATGGTATAGAAAATGGAGTGGTTTCTGTCCAAATGCTTATAACGCAACACAGGTCATGATTAGAGAAAAGGCTGTTTTAAATTGGCAAGTAATGAAAGGCATCTGTAAAGCATTCTTTATGTAACAAATTACTCATTATGACCACAAGCATGTCATTATCATACACAGACACAGGAAATACCTTTTACTGGATTTGCTCTTTACAAGTCATGCAAATAAAAATAAATTCTGCATCTTGCATGTTTAGTCGCGGAACAGTCTTAGAAAGTCTATGTGAACACTGGTTCATGAAAAGCTATAAAACATGACTTTAAATATTATAAAATGGTAATTTCACAATTTTCTAAAACTATTTCCATTGTAATATACCAGAAGGCGGCAGAAAAATGCTCAGTTATAGAGTAGGAAACAAAGAATGTTTCTTTATTATTTGCATGTATCATAAAATTGACAGGTTACCAGTAAGTCAGAGGAAAGTTTCAGGTGACAAATACGTATATACAGGTTTCACAGGTCACTTGTCAAACAAATAATCCTTCCAATCATTACTGTCATATTTAAATAATCAGCAATGTGCCTCTACAACATACTTGACTAGTAAAGCATAGCATAGATTGCTATAAAATGCACCAGGAAACATCCATGCAGGGACCTTACTGTAATGTATTAGGTTACTTTGGAAGGTATCAACTCTGACAAAAGGGCACTGGAAACCTGCTAGGAAAATCTTCACAGCGAATAGTATAACGTCTCAGACATCTCTCTTAAGGATATGAAATGTTTTCCTACCTACATTTTCAGTGTAATAAAAACCCTATAAGCAAGTATTACATACATAAGCCAGTATTACAGAACTGCACACCCAGTGCCAACTCATTCAGGGACATAAGGTCTCCACAAATAGCATTTGGCCAGGTGACCATAAAAGAGGTAACCATGCGGCCCCCTTCTACCCCTGCATGTATGGTGAAACTACAGGGACTGAACACTATTCTCGATTCTCACTGTACTTCAGCATTGCCAGTGACCACTATAGTGAATGTGTAAGTTGACCACACACTAAAACGATTATTGTGTCAATAACCTCCTAAACAGGGATTAGGACTGCAGTTTGTGGAGCAGATATCTGGACTGTTATTACATTGTTGACCCCTGTCACAACTATGGACTTCCAAAAATCCCTTCAAACAAGCATCTCACAGGAGCAAATATTGCCCTATAAAATCTATAGACTGAGAGGAAAAGCACTCCAACTCCATTATCATATCACAATTATCTAGAATCCAACGTAACATTAATTTCATTGGTACCAGGATTGACCAGTGTATGTCCAATTTAAACATCCACCTTAAGCAAATTGAAAAATGTGTTATTGGAACAATATATGTGCGGATTTCCTAACAGTATCTATTATTATTCACTAATTCCAGTAAACTAAAGTGGCAATCAGAATGCAACATGTATGTAGCTTGAAACAAAAAGAATAGTTTAGTAATAACTGGATATAATAGTTGGAATGTACGTCGCGTTTCTAGACACAGTCTAATGTATTCGTGTTGGCAGTTTTGACAGACTCATTACCATATCTCAACAGTCTACAATAATGGGAGAAAGTGAATACACAATATCTGTGTATATGTATTAAACCAAAGATTTATCAGCTATTTTGCAAATATTTAAATAAACACTGTTCTTGGGATTAATAAGATAACATATTTTATAGGATAAATCTCACCCACCATATATTACTTATACAACCTCATAGCAATATGATCACAAATATAAAATATGCACCCCCCCCAATGAAGAGACAGGGTCTTGTTATAAAAGCATTAAATTCACAGATTAAACCATGAAGAATATCTACCAGGGACACGTTGACCCCATACAGAGAGCAGTTTTTATGGATCCTCACATAAAATGGGGCCGAAATGAAGATTGGACACTTAGAAGAGGCTGAAGTGGAAACCTAGCACATATATGGTACAGAAATGGAGTCCGGTCACCTATAGCTCTTTTAACTATATGTATATTTATGCATGTGTAATGTTTGTTAATGATTAGCAGGGGACCCACAAATCCTAATCTGGACCGGGTGACTATTCTAACACATTTCACTCCATTATAGCGGTACCTTGAAAAAAAGACTAGTGTATGCAACCTATAGAGTGTAGGCCCTCCTCCCCCCCATTCTATATGTTACCACCCAGTCATATCTTCGGGATTGTTGAAATTGTAAAGCACTATGTAAAAACCTGTTAATAAATAAATCATAAGATGATAATTCTATCATCTGATCCCACACATCAAAGAGTAAAACCCTAAAAAGGAAAAAGTGAGACTGCCATTTTTGTAAATAAATAAAAAAGTTTGGTACCGTGTTAGCCAGTTGAAAAAATGAATTTTGTGGTTCTTCAATGAGGAAAACAAAAATAGCAATCTTGCAAATATGATACCTTTTAATGGTTAACAGAAATAATAGCAATGATGTTACAATGCGAGCTTTCGAGACAACTCAAGAGACAACTCTTCATCAGGCATGGTATAAAAATACATCTGAAGAAACACACACATATATACACAGAACAGGGCAGAGACATAGTAAAAAAAAAAAAAAATGATTAGACAGAATAACAGGATAAGTTGGATGGTAAATCCTTCATTAGTTTCCAGATAAGAAGTGTGAAAGTTTTATTGTGGCAGAAACCTGCTCTCATACTGACTACAGAAAAAATACAAATCCCCCACACAGAGC
>JABWIB010001387.1:18436-34149 GCA_016617825.1 Platyplectrum ornatum | reverse complement strand
ACACTCTGAACACAGGAATGAATCTCTCCAAGGGTTTTATGGACTACTACAACATCTAAAGTATCTGATCCAGAGATAGTGGGGGCATCAGGGCTCTGGACTCTACACATCAATCCTGCCACAATAAAACTTTCACACTTCTTATCTGGAAACGAATGAAGGATTTACCATCCAACTTATCCTGTTATTCTGTCTAATCATTTTTTTTTTTTTTTTTTACTATGTCTCTGCCCTGTTCTGTGTGTATATATATATATATATGTGTGTTTCTTCAGATGTATTTTTATACCATGCCTGATGAAGAGACCTGAGTTGTCTCGAAAGCTTGCATTGTAACATCATTGCTATTATTTCTGTTAGCCATTAAAAGGTATCATATTCGCAAGATTGCTATTTATGTTTTCCTCAATGAAGAACAACAAAATTCATGCAAATAAATAAGAATGACTCCAAATGCCATGACAATACAAAAAGGGTTAGGATTCTTTTCTGTTTTGAGCAGAAAAACCTATTGAACTGAACGGACAAGGCAGGAAACACATAAGTACATAGAGAAAGGGACAGACAGAATTACATAATCTGCCTTATTCAAATTACCACTGGAGGGGCTCACAATTTTAGTCCCCAGGCACCCCTGACAGAATAGATTTATTATTAATGTAGCTGGAAGTGACCTATTGTTCTTTGGTGATGCCTGGACCTGGAAACATTTCATTTCCACATGAAGTGGCTAACATAAAAGGTCAGAATCACAAAATGAGGACCCTGCTTTGACATTAGCCAAGGACAACTGAAACCTTCTCCCCACAGCCTGACTGCCATATTATCAGGTACAGCTTCCGAAACCCTGTACAGTCACATCAGGCTTGAATGTACTAGTCTGCACCTACACATTTTTATGGGCCGTCATACAGTTATCTTACTGATTAGTTTTACAGTCGCAGTGTTTGAAATAAATAGCTATTATGTATGCAGCATACACACATCTGTTTAAACACACACATCTGATCCGTTTGAAAAATATGGAAAAATCATTTCTCCTTCTTTGCTAAATTTTACTCCCCCTCTCAAAATATTCCATATGACAAAACCCCCTAATAGAGAAATATGATTGCATACACATATGTAGAAAGGATAATGAGAACTGTGAGCAGTTGGATCAGATGGAGCCAACAAAGTGTTAAATAGTAATTAACTTAATTTCGGTTGACAAACAAGCTTTGAAAGATCGTACCTTGTCATTATTACCAGCAATAAAATCACAGCCATTTGTGATCACGTTATTAACCACTTTATGCAGCAATGAACTTAGAAGTGATATTATCCTACAACATATTTTCATGAACTCTATTACTTCAAACCCTGCTATAGTGCATTTGGGTTTGAGGGGATTAACACAATCTATTGGCATATAATAATAATAATAATCTGATTCCCCTTGAGAAATCAATGGCACAATACGCTTTGGGATTTTAATTTCCAGAATGTCATTTTGATTGGACTTACTAATTCCTAAACAGCATGAAAGTGTGACCTAACACTGTAATAGGGACACAGAAGGGTGAAGTACAGTTGTGAGGTGATTCAACATTCCAGCCTAGGACAGCTTGTTAGAGAGTTAGGAGACACTGATAACATGTTTTATGATCATTTCTACTCTGCGGTTCTCTTACTAATTTACTACTCTTAGTTCTACACATGAACTAAAGTGAATTCATCAGCCTCTGTACATCATAGAGAAGCAGCTTAAGGTTCCACACTGTATAACATTGCATGACAATATAGGAGAAACGCAACAATGCATTTATTATTTGCGTGTTACCATTCTGTGAAGACTATTTTAAATAATCTCTGGGATAGGTTGGGCTTTTTGTCTTATTTCTAGAAAGCCTAATTCCTTTGGCTGCTGTAATCAGATTTTGTATTTTTGGTAACCGTTCTTCCTGTTGCTCTTTAAGAGGTGTTACTTCAGTTATTACTTAAGAAATACTTTATATTTATAGTTTATGGTTAAGTCTACCGCACATCAATCAATAACAGCACAGCAAATAAAGAAACATTCATGTGAATTCTTATTTATCACTTACCCTTACTGAACTTGGAGCCATACACGCACAAAGGGTCTTCATGTGCTTCAGACACTTTTCATGCGACATAAAATTGCAAACTAATAAAAAAAAAAACAGAAAACACAGAAATACTATGAATACATGCCTTCAATGTTACAATCAGAAGATGTCTAGTTGGATGCGGGGGATAGGGCATATTGTGTTTCAGTTGTATAGTATAGCTGTGCAGATCGCAAAATATAGATAAAATGCTATACAGTTCCATGGAAGTCATCTGGATGATGCCTTAATGACGCAGCCTGGCGTTTAGCCATCTTGTTGACTGATTAACTATAAATAAAGTAATAAAGTAATAAAACTCTGCATCATTAAATGCGTTGCTCTCATTACTTTATTATTGCAGAGCCAATAAATAAGAAGTCAGCATAATGGGTAAACTCAGGTGGAGGTGTAAGGTGAGATTACTACGCAATATTGTAACCTTGCAGATAACTAGTTAGGAATCCTAAACAATGAAATCAATCAGACCCAAGTAAGCAAAAACCTTGTTTATACACTACAAACATAACTGGATAATGGCATTAATAATTATTCTAGCATGTGGCTGTATAGAATGCTAGTAAATAGGCCTTTAAGTAAATTAGTGGACTGTATTTCTACAACTGGAGGACCAGATGTGGACTAAACTAAGTTGATGGAGTAGAAATACATATTGATTATATGTCGGAATGAAAATACAAAAATAATAATCTCATTACATATAATTAATTTACATATGTAGCTACAAATAGCAATAATTAGAATAATAAATAGTGTATAAAAAGGGTAGTGTACATTTTGAAACAGAAGTGAGTAGTTAACCTGGACAAGGAAATCACATGAACTCCTATTAATAAGTACTGGTTATGACTCATTATTAATGTATACAAAAAAACACAAAACCTTTTTCTCCTTTAAATTGAAGGTCTACAAAATAAAGTCAAGCTTGTCGATTAAGTCACCTTGTCACAATTTCAGGGTAACAAAAACAGTATATTGACTCAATCCCTCAGGCAAGCTCAGGTTGGTTGTGCTTGACAAGTGGTCATCCCCCATGGAACACTGTATAGGCAAGTATAGGTGGCAGCCGTCATCACTAAACCTGTTATACTCTTCATATACTAAGCAGCACTGGTATGCTCTTCTGAAAACATCACCAATGTAGGTTCTCAGGGCAAATGTAACATCCTCTATAACGTTGTTGGTAGGTGGTCCAACTACCCTCAATGCAGAGGGTCCAGTTTCCCTTTACAATTCAAAATGCAGTTAAAATAAATCTGTACAAAACTATAGTAATGACGTAAAAGATATTAGAGAAAGGCATATAAAAGTCAAATTAAATATATGATTAATAACTGGGACACATGAAAGTGTTCACACTACTGCTGTCACCGTCATGGTACAGTAGTAATAATTATGGTATGGTGCATGATACTACTCCACTTGACCTCAATGCTTAGATATTTATAATGAATAATGTGCAGACAAGTTCAATAACTGTTTGAATAATACCTTCCAAGGACATTCATATCTTAGGTCATAGAAAATCACAAACAAGTCTGCCAAGAACGTAGGTTTGATTTTGGAAACGATAAAACATGCTATGCTGTGGAAAGAGATATTGCTACCAATAAAATGGTGCCACAGTATGTGTAAAGTGTCCCAACAAGGCAGACATGTTATGTTATTTGGTTTACGATTCTGTATATTCCGTCTTTGATCTACTGAACAGAGAAGGAAAAAAACTAATTAGATTCAGACTACACATCAATGGTAATTGTCATCAACCTGACAAGTCCCTGGAAATCTAGAATGCTAAAAACTGATTGTGGAACCAGTAAATTCATGCTGTGGGAGTCTGTCAAAACAAGAGGAGGCATGCAAATGGAATCCTAATTAATCTTTCCAGGTCAATGTTAAATTAAAAGCCCAGAGAAGTTGCAGTGATGAGGCTGTAAACTTCATTTAACTTCCCCAGATACCGGAAATATATGGTTTTAATAACAGAGGACTGGATACAGACATCCATTTCTATGTGTGGGGATGGAAGATTAGCAGATACAGCCAGGGCTGTAATAACAGTTCCCCCTTATATAGACACACACGAAATCACTTCTCCATACATGTCTTTCATAGTAAAACACTTCTGATAAGCTGGCCATACACTAAGATAAATTGTTCCAATTTAAAGATTTTTTTCAATAGTGGGAAAAACCATGTTGAATTGCAGGGGAGGTAAATTGAATTCATTGCAATCAGTATTACAGGTGAGAGATGATGTTTCCAGCACAAGTCTAATAACAGTGTAACAGTAACGCTGGTCAGTATCTGTGTACAACATGCAACAATAAAGTATTCTCCCTGCATGCACACACTGACATTCATTTTACCTCCACCTGCAATTCAACATGGTTTTACCCACTCTTGAAAAAATCTCTCGATTGGAACAATTTATCTTATAGTGTATGGCCAGCTTTACACATGCTAACAGACTGTTTGGGGTTTTGTTTTACATATAGGTTAAAAGGCGGCAATACATGATTCCAGATTGGTACGTAGAACGTACATTCCTATAGTGTACATTGCAATACCTAGTAACACCCATTTGTAAGCATGACTTTACATTATTGTCATGGAGGAGAGGTGGACTGCATTCCATTTACAATGTATCATTGTGCATACACATAAAGCACACACACACTGAGGAAAGTCTTCTGACTGCATGGCAGCTTGAATCTGGTCCATGGATTGGAATCTATTAAAAACTGCAGCGTTTCCCAAATCACTAGTAAGTTAAGTGTGCTAATAAATTTTGATTATTGAATATTTTTAATAATTAACAATATCAAACTGTCATAATACTACTCATATTAATGCAAGCACTGCTTTGCATTTCATGGAAGCCAGAAAAACAGACTAATACCCCTTCTCCACTGACAAAAAAACCCGGGTTTATGCACATAGACCCAGGTTTAGTTTGGTGGAAAAGGGTCCCAGTAAATTAAACCCAGGTAAAGGGTTTTTACCCGGGTCTCTGCTGTGGACAAGGGGTGTGAATGAGCATTCTGGTCTGCATTGCTGTTTACAATAGAAAATTGGTGCAGTTGATTAGACCCAGGTGCTCTGGCAGTGGAAAAGGTGTCTACCCTGGAAAAAACCCAGGTTCACACTGCAGTGGAAAAGGTGTCTACGTTGCAGTAGTACATAGAGTATTGAGTTGGTTTTCAATAACGGTAAAACAATATGGAATGCTAAACCTCAAATGATCAACATATCCACAAGGGAAGGGTTCAGATTACGGCTCTAAACTACAGTGAACTCCAGACAAGCGAGGATACGATTCACAATACATGAAAGAGGCTGGCTGTGATAATTGCAATGTCGTGATTTCTGGAAAGGGGTTTGCTTTACAGAGCTAATGAGCACAATGCAGTCAGTTAACTTGCACTGATATGCATACAGTGTATCATTCTTATATCCTACAGGATCATTGAGAGATGCTCAATGGAGTATTATAATGCCGAAATGTACCCAAAATAACACTGTGCCATAACTTTACTAATTATTAATTACTTACCTTGATGAAGTTCCTGTTGTGGTCATTAAAGAAAAGGTGAGTAACAAGGATCAATGCGGGGGCTAGAGGGCAAATGCAGTAGGGAATCAGAGTGGTCAGCTTGGCATAACATTTCCTGCTATAGTAAAGTGCAAAAAGCACAATTTACACACTTGTCCTCATAGATATATTATCCAATTATCTTAACAGATGAAAGTTTCTGCAGTCAACATAAGTGGAATTCATAAGACAGCAGATCAGAAGGCTACTTCCATTACCCAAACTATAAACTGATGATCTATTAAAGCTGCTCTATGCCATAACTGAAGTCTAACTAATGGAACAAACTTTATAAAACACGGCAGAGCACTCTTAACCAAACAATTACCATTAGTTTTGGTAAGTGGTCAGTGTCGCAAAGTAATTGACCTGTTTTCTTTACTACATGTGTAATAGTTTGCTTTTATGACAGTATAAGCCAAGCTAAATAACTTGCATTAGCAGCAACGAGTAATGTAACAGGTGTGTGTATAGGGGACATACTGTTGAAAGCACTATTTACTGAAATATGGCAATACAATTCTTTATGAACAACAGTGTTTGTCTTTGTCAATTTTATATAGGTAGATATTAAATAAATAAATGCTACTTCTTATGTCTATCATGTAGTCTTTCTCAAGGCTATGGCCCTTATCTAGATAAGTCCCCGTCCATTTCTGACAGGCGATTCAGGTAGACTATGTAGCCATAACCTATAAATCTCTTGCTTGATTTGTGAATGAATCTTCCATTTTGCATACCTCTGATCAGGGCTCGAATTGGGCCGGTATAGATTTTGTAGGATACATATTCTTCACCCACACTTCTTGTTTTTCTACATAAATAGTTCAGTATAGAAAATGTACTTTTTTACTAATGTCTTATGCAAAAATTTTATATTTTTGTTATTCGTATTTCGATAGTGAAACGCGTTCAATGATTCTTTTGGTTCTGTCCACACAAACAGGACGTTGTCTATATAGCACACGCAGGTTTTCAGATATGCATAACTAGGGGTAATTTTCGCCAACTCTGTCCCTGTCATCTGGAGATGATCTTTAAAATAAGGAGTAGTTGAGATATATATATATATATATATATATATATATATATATATATATATATATAGACAAGAAGGATCCATGAGAAAGCTTCAGAAGTACCTGCTAATTTCAGTACCTTCGACAGTGATTAGAATTGGAGGCAACAGAACCACGAGCCAAATGCTTTTGAATGAACTAAAATCTTGTGTGTTGGACACCTACATAGAGAGTATTAAATGTATGAGTAATAACATGTGGTTAATGCTAAGCATTGATGCTCATACACCAATTTGTACCAATGATATTTTATGGGTTATCCCCATCTTTGTACTGCTGTTAAGATGCTATAGAGCACAAGTGCGCTAATCTGTACTCCCTTGTATTGCATTCATATCTAAAGAAAAGAAAAAAAAAGCTGTAAAACATACAAGACCTATCAAGTGTTATCTCTTTATGAGAGATTAGTTTAACATAACCAATACAATACCCACAATTTATTAAAGAGATAGTGATAAACTACATATGCATGTCATGCAAATTGGGGAGATGGTACTGCCTATTGACTGCCCTGCTTTACTATCCTGCACTGTGCGTACAGAGCCGATTTGTTGGGACAATGACAAATGGGTACAAACTGTACTAGTCAGATGATGAAAATGCTTTCCAAGTGAAATCAGTGTAGTGTATGCCAGCATTTACTCTGATTATTAAATAATTATAATTATTCTTTGAAACAGAATTATTTCAACGCAGACCCCCTTCCTGATGATATCTACAATATATGAAATAAGAATAGAATATACGGTATTGGGGATTTCTCAGTTTCCCGGAGCCCAGATTATACATAGTCAAAATTTTACATTTACAAACAGAGAAAATAAAAAATGTTTGGTGGCCTACATAGAACACAGAAAACACATTCTACATATAAAATCCAAAAAAACAAGGCACTAACATGACTTAAAAAGAAAAAAAAACAACATTTATGTCCCCTTCAAAGCAGAGTGGGCCCTATTTGTCATTATTCTCACTAACCAACGCATTACCAGAGGCTGTCGTAGACTACTGCTTAGCTTTAGCGCTGTAGCTAAAAAGACCATTCTCCAAACATGGCTCGGCCCTGCTTTGCTACTTGGGAGTCTTATTTACTGTTATTGTCTCCGACCATCCAGGCTAGCATCCATTCCTCATTCCAAACCAAGGCTTGGTATGCCACTCGCAATGCTGGGTTCGATCCTACGGCGGCCCCGGACCCGTGGGTGTACTATAATGGCTGTTGAGCAACCTCCTTTTTTCATAATTTCATAGCTTGTTCTTGATATATGTCCTTTGTTATGATTATTGTTGCACATTGTATTAAACCTTGTCATTGTTGATCTTGGCAATTGTTCTCTAACTTGTTTTGTTTGATTGAGTGTACGAATAAAAACTTCTTTTGGAAAAAAAAAAACCAAGAAAACAAAAAAAAAAAACCCCTTTATTTACTCACTGCGTAAAAAGCATGCCACAGAGCAGCATGCTAACCTGGCATTTCAGTTGGAACTAAACAAACTTTCCTTATGGCGAAAAGAAGAACCCTGAGGAAATTTGGCTTTGTTTCAACTGAAGCATGCTGCTCTGAGGCATGTTTTTTTTTTTTATGCTGGCCATACACCAGTCAGATGCGTGTCCTTGAAACCGGGAGCGATTTAACAGGCAAGGCAAGATTCTACGATGTATGCATCGCATCAACTCGCCCGGTATCGGCCAGGTGTATGGCCAGCATAAGTCCTGCCAGTGCCGTGTTTCTTGGACTATATTGTATAGCAGCAGCTCCTGCCGAAAGAACGGAACAAGCTCCAAATATGTGAAAAGGGTGACCTACAACGGTGACTAACCAAGATGAAGCCAGATACCCAAAGCAGCCATTAATAAAACCAGCGCATTCACACTCTTCAGGTTGTAGACACAAAGTACATATTTGTAATTGGTAAAGTGTTACAATTATTTTATCCTCTTGACAATTATACTGTGATTATGTGATTTGGAATTACTTTTAAGGTGGCCATACACTAGACCAGGGGTTCTCAAACTATTTTGCTCTGGGACCCCATCTGACAAAAAAAATTTTCACATGACCCCAGCAAGTTACCGCCAAACATTGGCCCTATATATTTTCACCAAGACATCAGATTATCATTTTAAACATTGGTAACAATATGTTTTGTACCAAACTATACAGCTTCATGAGGTTAATTTGGGGGTTAAAAGAGGCTGAAAGGTCCCCTTTAACTCTTTGGACATTACATTATTTGTGCATCATGACAACTGGCATCCTATGTGACAAATGAATGCGGAGATAGAAGTGGTTCAGTGAAGCAGTCTAGGAGGCCAAGAGCCACCAATCACCTACGTCACGCATGTATCACAGTTGCACCCCACTAGTGCCTGGGCCAGTGGGTCCCATAGCTCCTGGCCTGCAACTGGGAGATGGTCTCTCTGAGGAAGTCGCGACCCCATGCACATGAGGTCGCGACCCACTCTGGGGTCCCGACCCACAGTTTGAGAACCATGGCACTAGACGATCCATTGTACGATTAATATTTTAGCTGGAGAAAGAATGAAAGATAGTTGGAGAGAATTCGTATACCGATGCAGCATTATTCTTGAACCAAATGACCAGTAATGCTGGCCATACACCAGCAAGATCCATCGCCGGATCTCACTGGTGCACATGCGACGGCCATGATACCAGGTGCGATTTTGCAACAGGCAAGATACGGCGATGCGATGTGCGACCACGGGGCAGCGCATCGCATCCGATATCACGCCGGTGTATGGCCAGCATAAGACTAATGCCATAAATCTGTTTTTATATTATGTGGAACAAGAACTACATACAGGTATACCTCACTTAACGACCGACTCGTTTAACAACCGTTCAGACTTACGACCAAGTTTTTTGACTACCACACTGACACTTATCAACAGGGAAAATGAGTACACTAATGACTTCTGCCCTTGCAACAGGACATAGCCACATCCATACTACCAGAGTAAAAGGCTAATACCCAAAAACTACGCCTAGAACCTACACTCATACACCTGCAGGTCCTTAGATATCCTTGCCATGATCTCCCTGTTTGTTCAGCTTTTGTGTAAACGTTTATTTTTTGTTAAGCAAAGTAAAGCCAACATATCAAGATACTATTTTTTAGTCCATATCTTCAGTCAGAATCAATAAAAATGATTACAATACATGTAGGTGCATATTACAGTACTGTACTCGCTTAGAGACCAATTCGTTTAACGACCTAGTCGTAGGAACGGAACTCGGTCGTTAAGTGAGGAATACCCGTATTGTACTTTTTGGGTTTAATTGTGTTTTGGTACTTTGTTGTTTTTGAAGACTTTCTGAAAGCTAACAACTAAAATAACTTTGCATGATTTAGGATAGTGACACATGACAGTGTCATTTATAAATACAGCTAATTGTGAAATATTCTTCTAAATTATGAATGAAACTTTGGAAAAGTTTTATGCCCTGGTGTTATCATGACAAGTATGGGCCCAATGGGGGCTTGTCTTAAAACAGAAGATTGAAAGATTCAGTGCTCTATCGCATTTTGGAGTTCCACATCCTTAACAACGTAAAACTAAATCAAAATAACCAAAAGGATTTATTTACATTAACAAATGGTACATATGCATCAAGAACCTATATTGATATGCTGGTGAGAAGACAAAGTGTTTTGGTATACATTATAGAGGGGAAAAAACAGATGGAAAGGAGAAACTTTGTGAATCATCCCTTTTTTATATATATATATATATATATATATATATATATATATATATATATATATATAAACACACCAGTTAAAGTTCTTCGATAGAGGTTTATTTTAGGAAACGTAACAAAATATATATATGTATATATATATATATATGTAATGTTGGACAGGGGTTAAATGTCTTAATTTTTTTTAAATAAATGCTGTGACGACAATTTGGGATTAAAGTATTATAGACAGACAGTAGTCAAACATGTCTGTTGCAAGTATTATTGTTCATCCTTAAATCCAGACTACAATGTCATCATCAAGATGTACACCGTAATTTTCACATTACTCCTAGTATTATAGGCAAACTGTTTTGACTAATGCAGAACAGCCTGACACAGGCAATTTATTTATCGTGATTCATGGGGAGAGAATCAGTTCAGTCATGAGCACAAGCAAAGATTTGTTAAGAACGAGTTATTTTTACATGAAGTGAGTCACTAGAAATTAGAACGTACGTAATTTGCCTCTGTCCAACTACTTGAGTATGTTGAAATGCTCTACACAGCCAACTATTTATATATACATAGGAAAAGGAGTTTTCTGTATTGAAATATCTATGTTTAAATATGAGCAATCGATGAAAGAGGAAGTAACTCCCAATAAAAACAGATCACCTACTCATCACCAGTTTATATGGATACTGGTTATTAACAGTTTGATAATTCTGAATAAAACTTAAAAATAGATACTAGATAGATAAATACTACGACCTACATGCACAGCATGGCAGAACACAACAGAATAAAACTTTTAAAAAGTTAGGTGTCGCATTTGCACATTCTTCATGTCGGCCCTGGCATCTCGCGACCTTTTCCATTCGGCCTACCGCTACAGCATAATGATGCCCCCAATGACATTAATAAGAGATTCTGAACTACCACTAATACACAATGGTAAAGTGTAATGGCTACCAAGCAGCCAGGACGCCTCTGCCCCATGACACAACCTATCTTCGGTTGAGGGGGCCGGTTCTATCCTGTGAGTAAATTGGCCAGCTGCCCTGTAGATAGTTTGGCAGCTCCTTTGCTCTCTCTCTTCTACCTTTCTAATGACTTTGCTCTGTGATCGCTGAGTGCCCTATTCCTGTGTTTCCCTATTGATTCAGGTGCCTGCTTCATTCCAGCCTTCTTATCTGTCCTGCTGTAATAATGTGTGCGTTTGCCCTTGTATTCTGCTCTGTCTGACCAGAGCTGTGTTATTCCTGTTTATGTAGGTGGCGACTTACCCGCATACATAGGAGTGCGCTGCAACCTGACAAATGTTCTGCAGCTCCAGTCTGTCTCCAGTTAGGAGCATCTCCATATAAACACCCTTCTAGCTGTATGTTTTTATGTTTAAGGTCACTCTTATCTCTCTAGACACTAAAGAATGCAAAAAGGAAACCAAGACATTGTATTATATACTACTGTGATTATAATCCATGACTCTCACATTGCACATCTTACCCTAAGATGTCATTAAGCCATTTACGCAATTTAGGTTAACCCATAAATTATAGATGTTCAAAATAGAACTTGATTGGACTAGGAAATCTCTCCTTCAATCTGTCTGGAACATACCTAATAGCAGGTGCCACAGTATGAGAGACAACAGAAAAACAGAGCAACAGTAACCAAGAACGAGATCTGTGCCGGTGAGGGAACAGACTTCCATCTTTTCCTTCTCTTATGCAGCGTAGCTGAAGGTTAGAAGTGCTTTGCTGCTATACCCCAGCCTTAAGTGGCACGTGACAAACCACCAAACCCTGCCCCCAAATGGCAAATGTAAATAAATCCTAAATTATGCTATGTGGGTAGGACCAGCCTAGCAGACTGCGCTCCTAGCATAAGGAAAATTGTTCTGTTAGCTAGGGAATCTGAAAGCGAACAACTGGCACGTATGAATGTGAACAAAAATGATGCGATAGGGCGATAGGGATAGATGTTCCTGACAACACCAAGGTAAATAGTATTATATCACCCACAAGGTTGCTGACCATTAAATGGTAGACAAGGTCCATAGCCTAAACCTGAAACCCCCTAGACCAGTGGTTCCCAAACTGTGCGCCTAGGCTCCCTGGGGTGCCACGAAATGTTTTTTCCCCACATGGTGCCACGTTGCTAGTGTTACTTAAAAGTGGAATTTTACTTCTTGTTATAGGGGCTACACAAGGTGTCATGTCATCCTGAACTATTTTTGTATTTACCTAAATAGTTATTACACTATTTTCACTTAAAAACCTTAAAAATCGGAAATTATTTTGTATTAGGGGTGCCTTGAAAAATTATGGAAACCCTAAGGGTGCCTCGAACTCGAAAGTTTGGGAACCAATGCCCTAGACTAAAGCTGGACATTCTCGTGGTAAAAAAAGCACAAACACAGTCATTCTCCCTAAGAAAAAACACCCCTTTCCTCGAGCCATCCACTAGAACTATAATCGCTCTAGTGGTGCCCACTAATATGCCTGTCAAAAAATAGATATAAAATAAATAAAGCTAAAATAAAACTTCTGTTTTACCAGCCACAACTGGGCACCGGAGAGGACGTTCTTGCGTTCATGTGTAACAGGGTCAGGCATACAGAACACCCTCTCTGGCAGCACAGGAGGTGTTGGAGGATCGGGGAAGCAGCTGGGCACCTTTCCATTGCCCAGCAATGGCTGGTAAAACGTAAGTTTAGCTTTATTTACTTTATTTCTATTTTTTGACAGGCATTTTAATGGGCACCACTAAAACAATATATTTGATAGAGTATTCCATAACTTGAATTAATAACCCCAGACAACAATGCTTACATTCAGCTGTCTACATTAAGTTGTCCTCTGCGCCATAATCTTAATAATAAAGGGATGATTCACAAAGCAGCAGCAGATATCGACCAAACACCTCAGCAAAATGAGGCATATTTTAGTTAGGCAGGGATGACTAAATCTAAACTTCATGGAAAAAAAAAAAATATATAAGCATTGTATAGTATGTGTGGTGTGTTATATATGAAAATTATTTTACTTTTATCCCTCACAACAACTGCGCCTAAAGCCAACAACACACTAGACAGACTATTGGCCCAATCATTTATTACCGGGTGATCAGACCAATAATCCATGTTAAGTGTAGGCAACTTTTCGCAGCAATATTAACTTGGGCGACCATTCATAAATATGACAAGCCGTAGGCCCGCATAAGGAACTGCGGGTCTGCGATGGCAGAACAATCGGCATGGAAACATCCGAAAACGGTCATTATCACTTCAAAATGAGGTGATATGCCCTTCATAAATGTACCTATGAGTCCTTTTATAGGCCACCTTTTGCTGGGAGCAATAATCGATGTAGAGTGTGGCCAACTTAAGGATATGACTTTTAGGAAATGGTCCTGGAGACCAGACTCCACACATCCTCCATAAAGGCAACATTGTGTATTTTAAAATACTTAAGTGAATGGTAATTCTAATGAAAAAAAAACCCACTTCAAACTACTGTGGAAGTAATAATTTAGTGGTCTGTCAATAGATTGGTCGATTTGTAAGAGCTGTAATTTTAAGCTTCCTATGTAATACATTGTTAAATAACAGGGCTTTAATGAGAGGACCCAGCAGCAAAAGCCTTTTGTTGATACTCAGTGTGCTATTTTTGGTTATTATATCAACAAATGTGAACAGCTGGAAGCAAAAGTGAACTCCATTGCAATGTATGCATCATCAGCAACACAAACATCTCACGACTGATGCATTTATTGGCCGCTATGACTTGTTGTTGTATGCAAAGTACAATAAACACTGCCAGACACATGCTGCAAGCTGAGCATCTTACAAATGGGAAAAAGAGGGTTAGTTATACCGCGTTCATAAAGTAGTCTATTACCCGGGTAATTCAGTCAACTTCCCGGGTTGACTGAACTACCCGGGTAGTGTGCTCATTGTGAATGGCACTAAAATGACTACTAACTACCCCGATTCATTGTGAACGGTGTAGTTAGTGAATTACCAGGGTAATTCAGCACTGTGAACAAGGTTAATTACCAGGGTAATTCAGATCCACAGCTAACAACCCTGCTTGTTAAAAACACATTTACCAGGGTAGTTTATGTGAACGGGGTTTTTTAAAAAAAACAAAAAAAAAAAAAAACATTTACCTGGTATCAATGCAGGATTTATTGTTTGGAAGACCACATAAAATTATAATAATGGACCAGACGCATACTTTCACTAATGGGGTGTTTCATTATCTCAGAAACAAGAAAACACACATTTTTGGTAAGGGCAGAAGTTAATATTATTATTATGGCTTATGTATTAGCACCACAGTGTCCACAACAAGGAAGAGGGACCCTGTCAGCAAGTTTACATTCGATGAGAGATTGGAGATAGATACATAGGGGCAATTACACATACACTAGGGACAATTTACTTGCCAATTAGTCTACCAGTAAGGCTGGGTGCTAAACATGTATAGGGGAAAGTATAATACACAATCTATTATGACACCACACTGGTTAGTAAGTGATGCAGACTCAACACAATACCAGACAACAAAACTTTCAGCAAAAGATGCAGATTGTGTGGCCTTGTCCAGTTGTTTACACACACAAATAGTGGCTATGGACGGGCATAGGGATGCACAACACCCTGATAGCCACAGGTTGGCCAGCTCTGTAGCCTAGAGGATTTGTAGGTGTTATCCTGGCAGTCCACACCCCACTGACAAAAATACTAGATAAAGGTCATGTCATATTTGACTAAAATGCTATGCTGTGGAAGTAAGGATCACAAGGGCTAAACCCAGCCCGCACTGTTCAGTCACCATACATCAGCATTTGCATTGATTTGCATCAGTCCCGTCCATCGCCAGCTTTACATACGCATTAGCAGAAAAAGGTCCTTTTTTAAAAGTCCAGACGTAAGGGCCACAGACCACACAAAAACAACCATGATAGATTTTAGGTTTTGGGATAGATTTTGTAAAATGGGCAGATATTTAAATGATTGTGCGGAGTGAAGACATCAGAAATAAGGAGCAGGAGCACTGGGAAAATGGGAAAAAAAAACAAATAAATGAATTAAATAATACCCCGTTCAGATTGCCTTAAAAAGGCGTCGTTTTCAGCGAAAACGACGCCTTGAGTGGAAATGGCGCCGTTTCAAGGCAATCTGAACGATGCCTTTT
>JABWIB010001387.1:0-10552 GCA_016617825.1 Platyplectrum ornatum | reverse complement strand
AGTGGGGATGTTGCCCATAGCAACCAATCAGATTCAAGCTCTCAGATTTATTTTACACACTGGAGAATGTGAAATCAAATATGATTGGTTGCCATCAGCAACATCCCCACTTTTCAATCTTACTGCAATATCACCGCTTAGTAAATATACCCCATAGCGCCAGATTCAATCCGGCACAAAGATGGGAAAAAGCTGGTCGTGCGCTTTTTTAAATCTCTTGGGAAAGTTTGCGTCTTTTTATACACGGCTCCAATTTTCCCCCCTTATGCTAACTGCTTAAGGGGGTCGCGAAGCTAATTGCATCAAGCCCAAAGTTTGATCTTATATAAGCACCTCAAAATATAAAATCACTCACCTGATACAGAATCTATATTTGTTGGAAACTGTCATTATCAATAAGATATCCCAGCACCACTTACACACCAACTATTATATTTTTGTTACTCAGAGGCTATGGACTTGGCACTTTTTTTTACTGTAATTGGAGCAGGTTTTTCCAGATATGGTATATGCTAAAAGAATTTAAGGTGATATACACCCCACCCTAAAAATGTTCCACTATGGTGGTGCTATATTAATCCATACATTTTTTCCACTATGGTGGTGAGTCTGAATTAAAAGTTCTATAGATGTGAACACATCTAAAAGTGTCTTTTTTAGATTGTAGTAAATGTTTAATTACGGCAATCTAGAATTTATGGATATTTTTCTGTTATTTTTTTTTCTATATCTATATTACCTTGCTTACTAAAATCCTAATATTCAGGCATTGCTCTGGGAATCCGTGGAGAGCAGGGAGAAATCATTGCTATGAAATCCAGCCTTCCGTACAAAGGTTGCACTGATTTGGCTAATACTAAATGGACGGGATTTGATGATCTACTGTATTTAACGTCAGGACCTATCCCTAGAGGGCAGAAAGATAAAGTCGACATCTCTAAATCTTAGACTATACATACAATGCCAAGTGAAAAGCAATTTCATCTTCACTAAGAAATGTGAAGAAATGTTATGACATGCAGATATCGTGAATAATATAATGGGGTGAAAGGCAACAGATGTAATTGAGTAGCATTGTATTATTACTTGTCTTTTAATATGAGGTCAGTAACATTTCTATGCCCATGTATTATTACTTATTTAACCAATTTAACCAATTATTATTGCATTCAATGGAAGTCAAATGAATCTGTTGATCCAATCTTTTCATTGTAAATGCTTTTAATAGATGGGGAACACATTTGTTCTATTAATAGAGGTTTATTGTAATATTGGATTTGGGATTTTTATATCAGCTCTTTATAAAACACAACCCTCATTTTACAATAAAGGTTCAATTAACTAAGGGGTGTTTTCTACCACAAACTAACTTTTTTCAAAAACATTTGTATGTGTTTGAAACATTTACTTTAATGTCATCTGATACAGTGGTCGAAGTGGAAATTTAGAAGTGGGGGTATGGACATTTAGAAGTGGCGGTATGAAAAAACTAAATATAATAGAAGTCAATGGAGATTTGTAGTATTTCAATTACATCAGTGGGAGAAGTGCCGGTATGGCATACCCCCGTATACACCCCCACTTCGAGCCCTGATCTGATATATCTATAGCAATGTAAATCATTGGGTGCCCAGGATCGCGTTGGTTGCAAGCAAATCTTCAAAATGAGAGAGAGAGAGAGAAAGAAAGAGAGAATTATTTTTTTCCTCTTATTAAAATATTTTATTTACATGTAAATGTATTTATTTATGTATAGGATATTTAGTGGTTGGGAAGGAGGTGGAGCAGTGATTTGCCTTTTGCTGTTTGGGCCCTAATCCGCTGGTGATGTGAGGCGTTTACAACTTGCTGTTCAAACCCCTCCTTAGTATATCTTGGCCTTAGGTGATGGGATCCATTCACTCTCTGCAATAGGATCTCTGCAACGTGGCAGTACCTCTTTCAGCCTGTTCTAGAGCAGTGGTTCCCAAATTTTCTCAGTTGAGGCAACCTTAGGGTCTCCATCATTTTTCAAGGCACCCCTAAAACAAAATAATTTCCCATTTTTTAAAGTTTTTGAGCCAAAATAGTGTAATAACTATTTAGGGAAAGACAGAAATACAGATTGATATCAAATCTTGAGTTGCTCCTATACACTATGTAAAATTGTGCTTCTAAGTAACACTAGCAATGTGGCACCACATTGGAAAAAACATTTTGCGCCACCCCAATGACAGCATCCCAGGGAGCCTAGGCACACAGTTTGGGAACCACTGTTCTAGAGAGATACTTTTTTTATACAGTTTTTTTTATACAGCCTTTGAGTTTTTATGTTGTTGAAAATTATTTATTGTGTTTAATAGAGGAATAAATAACAAGTAAACATTCATCTATTTATTCACTATGATTTATGAAAAACAAATGATGTTGGATTGGAGCTGTATATTGTTTATTACTCATGATACAAGCCTCTGGATAATGGCACTTCAGACATCTATGGAAGTAAAATTTTTATCTTCTTATTCTCATATGCAATTCATTTGCATTTTATTATAATGGTTTGTGCTATTTAGAAATATGTAACCCTCCTTCCTGGAAGCTCGTATCTCCCTTATACCCAAGGAGAGCAAAGACCCTCATTGCCAGGCCAGGGACAATACCAGGCGTGCTATTGACCTTATCCATATAGTCAATTCTCATTCCCTTCCATCTATATTTCTCTCACTCGGCGCTGAGAAGGTGTTTGATCGCATTTCCTGGCACTTCATGTCCCGCACCCTGCAGCTCTTTGGCATCACTGGTAACTTCCCCGGGGTATTCTCTCCTTCTACTCCCAGCCGCCCACCCGCATTATCTTCAATGGTTCCCTGACGGACCCTGTTACCATTACCAATGGAACACCTTCATCCGCTCCTCCCCGGACATACATGGCATCCCTGTCTCAACCAGGGGCAGGCTGGCAAATTTTGGCCTGGGGGGCAAGCCCATAGCCCATAACTCCATTCCTGAGCTTCCAACAATGGTTACCACATGTGTAGAAGACAATCAGTTACTATGGCTACCACATGTGTAGAAGACAATCAGTTACCATGGTAACCACCAGTGTTGAGGAAATAGTCAGTTAGTTCATTGAATACAGGCGAGTGACAGCTGGAAAATCAGGAGCGGAGTATTATGTACCTGGTGGAATGGGCAGGGCCAGCAAAAGAAATCTTGGAATGGGTACACCCAGATTTTTACCCAGGGGCAGGCAATTTTGGCCTGGGGGCAAGCCCATAGCAGTGATCCATATGTAACCGATCGGCATGTGGCCTGTGGCCCTGAACCACCAATTATGTGGCCAGCCCGGGTGCCATTTGGCACCCTGGCACCCACGCCAGCCTGCCCCTGGTCTCAACCCAGGTCTATAAATTTTACCTCTTTGCAGATGATGTCTTTCTCACCCTCACCCACCCACTCACTTCTGTAACCTATTTCGCCTTCTTGAACTCTCTTATGACTTCTTATGACACAAACTTTCCTGACCTCCTTCATCAAATCCGTGTGGATTTATACAAATGGCTGGGCAGGATCATAGCTGTTAAATTGAGCATTCTCCCTAGACTTCTTTACCTTTTCCTGTTTGTGTCCCCCCCTCAGTTTTTGCTAACCTCCAGTCCATACTTCTGAAATTTGTTTGGAACCACCGACCCCCTCATACCTGTCTTGTCTTCCTTAAAATCTATTGCTGATGGGGGAAGGGGTTTTCCTGACCTTAGGGCTTACTACTGGGCTGCCCATATGATCCACACCATCGCCTCATTTGCGCCTCCTGGCTCTGTAGCTTGGGTTTACCTTGAGGAGGCTTTCCTCAAGGTTACTTCTACCTCCTCCTCACCTTCCTACGACCCGGCTCTCCTCTCTTATCTGGAATTGCTGTGTGTGCAAGCTATCCTACTCCTCCTCTCATTCTCCTCTGACTCCAATCTGGTGTCTCCCATCAGTTTTCTCTCCTGTGGCGTTTAGTGGGTATTCATTTTGCCTCGGATCTCGTTAGAAATGGCTCCTGGCTGTCCCCCCAGACTTGTACACTGTCTACCCTGACCTCCCCCATAAGCTATTTCGGTATTTCCAGGTACGCCAGAACACTACCAATTCGCTTAATTTCACGGACCTCAGCCGGACCTCTCTCTGACTTTCCTCTCCCCCCCCCGGAAGGGCATGATCTCCATATTGTATAGCTCCCTCCTCACTTCCCTTCTCGGCCCTCAGGACAGGCATGAACTATGTTGGGAACAGGACCTGGGTCCTTCCCCTGACACAGAGACGTGAGAGATGGCCAGGGAAGCTAAATCCTCCATCTTCACCTTAATTAAGAAAACACTTACAAAATTTACTATCAATGGTACCTGACCCTGACCGCCTTGCTTCCATGTTTCCCTCGACTTCCCCTCTGTGCTGGTGAGATTGCGGCCAATCTGGCACTTTTTATCACATTTGGTGGACATGTCCCAAGATCTCCTCATTTTGGGACCAGGTCCGTGCCCTCCTACTGTCTCTCCTTCCGTCTCCTGTCTCTAAGGATCCATGGTCATAACTCTTGTGCCTCCCTTTCCTGGACATGGACAGACACTGCCAAACTTGCCTTTCATATCCTTGCAGCTGCCAAGTGCTTGATAGCTAAAGCATGGAAATCTCATAATCCTCCTCGGATGTCGGCCATCACAGAATACATTGTTTGCATGGAAAAAATCTACCAACTCCGAAATCGTGAGGATCTCTTTTTTCTAGTCTGGTCTCCCTGGTTACTCAGGTACCTTTTTCTTTTAGGATTTTGACCCCGGACCCCCTCTTCCTCCCTCCCCCTTCCTCCTTTCAGGCGATGACCCTTCCCCCCCCAGGGCTCACAACTGGACATACTCTCTCTTCCTGTACTGCGTGACTGTAGCTCTTCTCGCTCTTTTACCTGGCATTTGTTTAGCCTTGCCTTGTCTTGTTTGTTATTATGCATCCTTCCTGGTAACATCTTTGCCTCAATAAAGAAATATGTAGAATGTAACTTTTGTGTGTTCTACTTATGATAAATAATAGCTACTAACACTCTTAAGATGTAACATATATGTGACATATTCTTTAAAAATATTCAGGTCATACTCAGTGGTATATGTTGCTGCAGTACAACCAGCAACTAGCCTCTGTGCATACTGGTCATTTTGTGTGTTTTAATCAACTGCCAGTTTTTCACTACATTGTGTATTTTTGCAGAAACACAGAACTTTAGACTTGCTGTATACTGCACTGTAATCTATGGGGTATATTTACTAAGCAGGGAATTTGCTGGGGAATTGAACAGTGGGGAAGTTGCCCATAGCAACCAATCAGATTCGAGCTCTCAGTTTCATTTTACATAATGGAGAATCTAAGCTCAAATCTGATTGGTTGCTATGGGCAACTTCCCCACTTTTCAATTCCCCAGCAAATTCCCTGCTTAGTAAATATACCCTTATGCGTGCATCATTTTCCCTAAAACTGTTTGATGTCTATGCACAAAAGCCAGTGTGTCTAGCTAACCCAGAGTTCCCCCTTGTATCTGGGCTCATTGCTATTCCACTGGCTAGAATGTTTACATATTTCTTTTAGTTTTAAATGCAATTAATATTATGATCTTGTTAATATCTTCAATGCTTAAATCTGTATGTATTAACTACCCATATTAACTACCCATATGGTGTAGATAATGCATATAAACTGTCCTTCTGTTAGCTCCCATTAGCCTCTGGGTCTGTTTAATGAAAGAGCATTCAGTACATTGTGACGCAGATAACAGCAATTTTGTTCATCCCATGTTTTCTCCTTAAAATAACTCCTTTCATCTTTAGGATAAGAGTTGTGTGTATGTATAAATAATATTGTTTTTTTCTTTGTGCTTTTGGCTGGTAGTTAGCCTGATGAAAATTGCCTTATGGCTTTTGAAACTTCGGCTTAAGTGCAACTATTGATGTAACTCTCTTTTGGTTGACTAATAAAGAAACTTTTTCTCCATGGAGTGGAAACATTTCCACAAATGCGCTGGAGTGACCTTCATCTTCGCAAGCATTTTATTCAAGTTTAAGGAGCACCCAGTGATCCTACTCTGTACATGTGGGAGTGCCAGTTTCTAAAGAGTAAATATATATATATATATATATATATATATATTATATTTTATTATATATATATATATATATATATATAAATAAAATGCTTCTCGAAATTGGTTGCCCTCACTTTGTCATACTCTACCTAAATATAGCTCCTAGTCACATGCAGCACTCCAAAGAATGTTAGAACCCTTCTAGACAATATTCTTTGTTCTTTGGAGTGNTGCACGTTATTAGGAGATATATATATCACAGAGCGCACTACACGGGCAGCACAGTCTACCCTGAACTGCCCGGGTAATAGGGCTCTGTGTGAACAGGGTATTAGTTGACAAGTGAGTTTTTTATTCAGCTCTAAACTACTCTGAGCAATATTGTTCTGAGCAAGTGTTCAAGCTGCAAAAGCTAAGGTTTTTTGTCTACATGACATTTGAATAAACAATTCAATACACTGAATTGCTACATATTTGTACTGGTACAGACTTGCACCTGTTTTGCTGTACCTTTAAAGTGGTACATTCTTTCCAACCACTGCCTTTCACTTCCACCCCAAACAGGTTCTTAATTGCTACAGGGGATATTGTTGATGTCTGTTAGTTACTTAAGTAGAGCACAATTAATTGTATCTTACTCTGGTGGGCAATGAAAATGATACTGATGGCCCTCCTGGTGTTGTCCCTTGTAGAGGACATTTCTGAGAAGGAATCCTGTATACAGCGGTGACCGATGATGATTCTGAATAGACCACATGCATCTNTGAGTATCAGTTTGACACATATAGCACATTATTCCATAGGAAGGTATGTGATTCAATGAAGATGGATATGAATTGGATGGAAGTGGCTAACAATACAAAGCAAGAGAGGGAAATTAACAAAACATCAAAAAGAGAAAAGTTTCCTATAGCAACCAACAGGGTTCCAGCATTTCTCCACCGATTCACTAGAGGCTCTATTTAATGTATCTAACACATTCAATGTCATATAATATAATACAGATGAAAGTAACTGTTTTTAAATGCTCTTAACTAAATCTTATTTACTAAAGGAAAACAATATAAGCGTAATTCACACTGTGATTTCTTCTGTTTTATAAATATACTGTCTGATTAGATAAATGTATGCGTAAATTAAATATATATAAAAAANGGTTATTAATAATTTATGCTCAAGGTTTATGTATTACAATTACATTTTAAATGTAATTGTTCATTTAAAAAATGTAAAAAGAATTAGTTGAAATGCTTATGATGAATAGTAATTGATTTGCACATAATATTTTAAAGTAAATACTCAGAACCTGNTAATGCTATTGAAAAACTGTTATATTATTTTAGAATACCTGATCTGATGTAATTAGCATTTAAACCACCTCTTCCTTTTACATTTTACAGTTTTTATTTTTTTTTCTTGTTGTTCATTAAACTCTTTTTCTAAATATATTTTACTATAGGTAATATATATTTATTTTACTTTGTATTTCTAAGCTTCACCTGTTTTGTGGACACAAGTTTGCTCCTTTTCTCAATCATTTTACCAACCAGTTTGGTTTGTGGCTTATCTCTCATTCATTTGAATGACTTTGGCTTGGGGCCTTGTAGCTAGGATCTGAACATGCACACAGCATTTCTAGGTATGCTGTGTCACTTCTTTTTATCTGTGTTTATTTGCTTACTAGCAGGGTCTGATAAAGGCTTTCCGACGTTACTCCTCACATACCACACCCAGTTACGCAGTCAAAACCAATCTTTTCCTTCCAGCTTATAATAATATCCTCAACTATATTTTCATTCTAAACATCATTGAATCATCAAATGATCTGGACACTGCAGCATACTGCAAATTACCGTACTTTCCTTGTTGAATTAATATTTTGCACAGTATAACTCCCAGGCTGTAGAAAACAGTAGCTNGAGGAAACAACTTCCTCCTTTAAAGTCATTTGTGTATCTCTGACAAGCTCTGTTACCATGGGTGACATAGATTATAAGTTGTTCAAGTATTGCTTACGTTTAAGTCTAAAAATATAATATACAAAAATAATAAGTGGTAAATGCACAGCAGAGAATATGCATAGTGTTTTCTTGCATACATAAAGGACAAAAAATTATNAATATAGATGGGGGGTTATTTATAGTAGGTACTGTATACATGCAAAAAGCAGATTACAGGTGGTCAGGCATCAATTATAGACTGAATAATGAAATGAGCTATTTTTTATAGTTAAACTAGTGTCATAAGACATGTGCTAAAACTTGGTGCAGCTGTTATATGAGCAGGGGGTAAAGGGAATCCAGTGGTGGCTGCCCTCCACTCCAACATAGCTCGCTATTTTATTGACACAAATTCTAGCAGTAGGACCAGTATACAGAAGACGGATCCACCCAATAAAAAGTAGGGCCCAGATTAAACCTATGGAGAACCTCCCACAAGTAAGGCCATTGAATGCTTTAGGATGTTGCTATGGGCAACATCCTCACTTTTCCCATGCTGCAGTTTAGTAAATTTAGGCCCAGGTGTTGTTATGCATTAATCACCACCACAGTGGCTTTGGTCTTTGCTCTGATGTCTGCCCTCNTACAGTGTTTTGTTTTTCTTGTCTTTCCTGGTTACGGTTGTGCTTATACCATCTCTGACACTTACCTTGTCCGCTATTGTTGGGGGTGACGCTCGAGGAAGTGAGCTGCCAAAAGTCTGCTCTAACTATCACAGTAGTGATCATCTGATCCTCTGTTAGGCTCTTGGGCATGTGACTACCTGTAACAAGCATGACCTACTTAAAAACAATATTAAATGCAATGCAAAACAAATAAATCTTGAATAGTCCTCTGATTANCATTGCTCGGAAGTAAATTTGCGTAGAAATCATGACAAGCAAGCAAACCCAGCTAATATGTGTCAGGTTGTACAATAGAAGGAAATATGATTAGGTGCTTGTTTGAACCTTTTGACCATTAAAACTGTGATAATAAAGATTTTTCATTGCATCATATTAACATATTTAAAGTATTCCGTAAAATGGCAATATTATATTTTTAGGGTTTTTTTTTATTTGTTTCCTTTTTTTAAACATGATAATTACTATTTTATTTATGGGCTGTCAGCGCATAATTGTCACAGTGACACTTTACACTGTTGTTGGAATAATAAGCAACAGCATAATATGTCAGATAGCTAACAATGNAATACACGGTTCAGTATTGAATCTGGATTAGTAATGGTGCAGCCATTGGACCAGATTCAGACTTTAGGCACAATTGACTTGGAATTAACAGTTCAACAGTAACGCTGGTCAGTATCNGTGTGCAAAATGCAAAACATAAAGTATTCTCCCTGCATGCANACACTNACATTCATTTTACCCCCCCTGCAATTCAACATGGTTTTGCCCACTCTTGAGTAACTTGTGAGTAAGTCAGTAGTGCCTAAAGCCTAAATCTGGTCCATTGTGACAGTTTGAAACATTATTAGTTCTACAAAAGCCACCTATAAGTATTACTTTATACATGGCATATCAAACAGTATGATAACATGAATGAAACTATTTAATATCTAATATAACAATCTAATATGATACAGTCATTTTAGTTTTTGGTACACAACTTGCTATTGTCTGAGGGTTTATTTTTATTTCCAAACTATTCCTAACAATGTATATATTGTTTCTACTTTCCTGTGGTATTGCAGCAGCCAATTATATCAGAGTGCTACAGGGGCTGTAACTATTTTTGTACATGTTATAGTTGTGATACAGTTTATGACATATTTTTCCTATTTCCTAACCAGCCCTGTGTCCCTTGGGATATAGATTATTCTTTAAGCCCAGTACATTGTGTAGATGCTAATATGATATGACAAACAAAAATAATTTTAGAAAGTGTTTTAACCTTTTCAGCATTCTGTGTCTTATGTGTATATATTCATGAAATCTGCATACAAATATCCATTTAAAGNAAATCTGAATAGAAGTGAGTAATAACTAAACAAGAAGCACTTCTTTAATACCTCTCCCAAAGCAGACTTGCTAATTGTCTGGACCTTAATACTTAAATNAAAATACTATAGAGGTCATTCATGTCATCCCTTCCCTTCTCCTATTTAAAGGACAGTTTTGTTTTAGCCTCTTTTCCAAGCCTTGATTTCCATAGCATTTTTAGTTATGCACTTTTCGAGCAATAACATCTTACTCTAAACTGTTATTTTATTTATTTTATCTATTTATTGTTTTATTTTTATTAATACAAATGTGTAATATTAGCATACTTGTGTGACTAAATGAATATTTAACTAGTGAAAGAAATCTATAGTGGATGTACAGTGCATCTAGGAAAGTATTCACAGCGATTCATTTTTCCACATTCTGTTATGTCCCAGTCGTATTTCAAAATGGAATACATTTAGGTTTTTTTCCTCAAAATTCAACACATTATACCCCACAATGACGTTGTGAAAACT
>JABWIB010001386.1:52429-68437 GCA_016617825.1 Platyplectrum ornatum | reverse complement strand
CTCCGGAAGGTGGAGTCAGTACGGGGTCCGGCCTCTGGTAGCGTCATTATACCCGTTTATGGCATCACATATACACCAGCAGCCTAATACCGCTATCTATGCCACAGAAGCAGCCTGCGGACACTGGGACTTCCAAACAAGACTGACTTCAGCCACCAATCGGCGTTATTTCTGCCGGCAGGAACAGGCGGCGCGCTGTTAATCTTGTTTGGAAGTCCCAGCGTCCGCAGGAGTCTTCAAAATGAAAATATGGACAAAATAATCATCAACTTCAAGGGTTAGGATTGCTAAACTACAGGAATGTTAAGTTGGAGACGTTACCCTCAGACCAGTCCAATTCCTTGATTTTACCCCCATAAACAGCAGACAATAGTAACTAAGATAAAATGGAATGGTAACCTGCTCTGTCTCAGAAGTGCTGACTACCTGGTCATGTCTCAGCTGCACACTCATTGTCAGGGACACGGGTAACACACTCAGCTGAACTATGTGTAGGGTAAGATCCCTTCAAGAATGCTTGTAGAAATCTCACTTATTTAATACAGCAGTCCCACAGAATGTATGAAATGAGACTAAAGCTGGCCATACACTATGCAATCGACCAGCACAGAACATACACTGCAAGAGAAGAACTATATTTTATCATATGTACGGTCTACATATAATATGGTCTACTCTTCCGGAAGTTGTGTGTGCGGAAGGGTGAAGTGAGCTCCCCTGTCACTCTCAAGTGCCCATACTGTACGATTTAAATATTACTTTGCATTCCTAATTTAGGTGGGATGTATGCTAGTGTATATATATATATATATATATATACACACACACAATACATATTGCTGAAAATGACTTACAGTAAGTTCTTATGGATGGTCATCTAACTTATCTTCTGCCTTTGTCATGGCCCTTTACTGTTCCTATAATTAGATGTTCTATAGTTTGTTTAGATGCTTTAGAATCCTATATATTTGGACATTGGTAGAAATTATTTATGTGGTTTAAGAGCAAAGCACAGTAAACCCCTTCCATTACAAGTATCCTAGACTCTTGTGTAGGCATAGCAAATGTTTCTTAGTGAGAATATTTTCTCCCTTGGATGTTATAGTTCAAAGCTCACAAGACAATTTATAGTGTGGCAGGTTAATGATGGTATCTGCAGAGGAAAAAGTCCACAGGCTTAGCAGTGAGTGCAACTGAATTATCCTCTCATATTAAGTCCTGGGTTCTTGATAGAATGGTTAAGCATTGTACAGTCCTGCTGTGGTTAATCCNTAATGCGGGTCAGTATAAATATGATTCTGCAGTATAGCTGTTGGGAAAAGCAAAAAGCAAGCTAAGTGAAATACATAACTAATAAAATACACACACAAAATGTGCACACATATGTGTGTGTTAAGCCAACACAATGCATTCTGGAAACATAATGTGGTACAAAGTGTGTGCTTATTGAAAACTTATCCCTTGCTTTCTGTATTGCAGTTATTTTGGTTATCTGGTAAACAGACTACTATAAAAAAAAACTACCATGCATGCTTAAAACTATTGTATCATATATTCTCTTCATGGGAAAAAGCCCCTAAATTCGCAGCTTTTTTACTGTTTTATCCCTTGTTCTTGTGATTGTGTGTCCTTTTGTATAGGTTTTGCAGAATTGATTACTTTTATTATTATTGTTTATTTAGAAGGAGATTTCTGTAGCACCTACAATTGGCAGGGGTAAAAAGCGATTACATAGAGGTGTGGGTGCTGGAATGGTATGTGGAGCAACATGGAGTTCAAAAACAGAGATGGTCGGCTAGTCGAAAAACAACAAAGTTGATTAAGAGGGTCAGAGGTGCTTACAAGGGGAGGTGGAGGGGAAGGAATTAGGCTCATTAAGATTTTCCTGAGCTATATATGTGAATTACTGCTCAATTTGTTCATGTTAAAACATCTATATTGGGCTTTTGTTTCCATATTTTTTACTTTATGTAATGTCATATTGTGAAAATAAAGAACATACATATATAAATACTATTATTATGACAAAGAGGTAAGAACATACATTTAACATAACATGCAAATATGTTACACAGTTATACAGAACAGCCGCAGATTCAATGTGCCGCGAAGACGGGAAAAAAACGGGTCATGTGTCTTTTTTATACGCTGCTTTTTTTTTTAATAAAGCTAAAATGACGCACTTTTTCTCCCTTATGCTGTTTACGTAAGAAGCGTATTGAATCAGCCCCCTAGAGTTTCCTAAATTAAGACCTATAGACCCCTCAGAGCCCATCCACTGTATCTGCCTCTCTCTGTGCCCATCCACTGTATCTGCCTCCCTCTGTGCCCATCCATTGTTTCTGCCTCCATTCCTCTGTGCCTATCCACCGATTCTACCTCCCTCCCTCTGTGCCCATCCACTGTTTATACTTCCCTCCCTGTGTTCCCATCCACGATTATGTATGTATATATATAACACTGTAAATGGATAGGCAAACAAGAACAACTATAAAAAGTACAACACGCCGGCAGAGCAGCACTGAGGACTGACCCGGGTTTACATCTACCAAGTGCAGACCCTGCAAGGTTCGGAGGATACAGACGTGGTTTATACGCGCTTAACAACTAGCCTCTGGTACGGAGCACATTGTGCAGTGGGGTATATCCCCTAATTGTTGCTAATCATTGTTTTTTTGTGTTTTTTGTGATTTTATCTTCATCTTGTTGGTCCTTTTATATTTTCATATTTTATGTTTTATTTTATCTATTGGAATAAAATGGTTATATATAGTTAGTGTGCTGTCTATATTGTATGTGGGATAATGCACTAGATGTGCTTTTCTATCTCTTTTATCTCTCCCCTATGCACACACTGTGGAGGACTACAAGGATTTGAAGATTTTGGATTAAACAAGTCTTACAGAGTTCCCTCTCTTGGACTCTTACTACTGTTTATTTTTTGTATATTGATATTTATTGGTATACACTAACTAATTGGTTGATTATAATAATATATTTCTCAGTCAAAATCAGCGCCGGGTTCCCTCCTTTTAACCCTCTTTTTTATTCTTGTTTATGGGGTAGGTAGAACCCCTACATAGGAGCAAACCGGCAGCTTATTGCATGTTTTAGCGCAGTTTTTACCTTCTATTTTATTGCTTATAAACAAGAACAACTGAGCACCAACATTGTGGTAAGGGAGTAGAGGCGGCAATAACAATATGAAGAGGAGAAAGCAGTGATATAATGCAGGCATTTATTTCCTGTAAGAATTGCTAGTGTATTCACCTCCNTCATGTGAACACTAACTTATGGGTAAATTCCAGCTTCAAGTAGGTGAAATTTACACATAACTTAGTTCTGACATGGAAGAAGGAAGAGAAAATGGTTGATGCTTTACTGTGTTTGTATAGAAAGTAATTCAAATCATCTCAATAAAAATGCTCTTTTATACGCAAAAGTAGAACAGAAGCTGTGTAATTAATTTAGATTTTAGAACATATGGGCCATTTGAAATGTAAAAGAAACATGACAAGGAGGCGACTATATGAAATATCCATTATGTGACTGCAAATGCCGCCGTCACTTGTCATAAGCAACGTTTCACATTTCTTACACATCTTGCTAATCACATCCAATTAGAACTTTTTAAGACTTATCCTGGAAGTAACCGAAAACAAACATATTGAAGAACATACTGTAAAATGAGGAGAGCTCATTGGCATCTCCACAAGCTGCAAGCACGCCATTCCTTGTTGGTTTCTGGGGTGAACATACCAGGATTCACAATGGACCAATGGGGAAGCACCACGTCAAAGAAAAGGGTGGAGGCGGAGTAGAAAGGAACCAATCTGGTTTTGCACATCAGAGGTCCCGTCCCCAACAGATCCCATAAAAGAGGCAGTTGCTGTGGAACCACATATAGTTCGACATGACAAACATGAAAAGGAGCGACATAAAGAAGATTGTGAAGTAGACAGTGAGAAGACCATAACATCAGGGGGGGAAGGCGAGGCAGAGAGGTAGGTACCAGGCAGAGGAACATACCAGGCTGTCAGGCCTGAGAGGAAAACCATGTTGAATTACAGAGAAGTTAAATTGAATTAGTTACAATCAGCACTACAGGTTAGGGGTCTGTGTGCAAAATGCAAAAATATATCATTCTCATTGCATGCAAACACTGACATTCATTTTACCNCCCCTGCAATTCATCATGGTTTAGGCCACTGACNCGTAAGTTCAATAGTACGTAAGTCTGGATCTTGTCCATAGTCACTGATACTTTGTTCCAANAGGACTCCTCCTCTGGCCCAACGGAGTACAGAAGCTAGGTCATCTCCGGTATAAGGCACAGTACTCTAATTAAGGAAAGGTAGGGAGAAAGGGGTGAAGGATAACCCTGCAGAAAAGGGGCTGTTATTTATTTCTGAATCTCCATTATATGGTTGGCGTGTTGCTTGTTTAGGTTAAGCGCTGTTATTAGGTAATAGGTACTCTTCTTCAGTAGTGTGCGTTCTAGAAGATCGGTTAAAGGACTAAGCTAGGCTGCATGCATGGAGTTAATTACTGGAAATGGAGAGAATGCTGGGAACTTTTTCTTGTTAGTGTGAATTACCCTAGTAAACTTGTACATTGATTTAATATCAATGGTAAATCTTCTGTGGGAGAAGTTGGAATTAAAGTGCTTTCTAAGTTTATTCNCGCTATTCATTGTGACAGCAAACTTGCATTGTATTATAGAGAGGGGGCAAGGCATATATGTTATTGAAGTACTTAACTTGTACACCTACCTTATATTTTATGCACTTACCCCACATAAAAATGGTTGGTTCATAAAGCAGTATGGTGCTAAAAGGCTTCAACAAGCCATTACGGTACCTAGTGCTCACCAATGTGTTAAAAGAAAGTTCATGAACGTGCAGTACTTTGTGTAGTTATATATTCCACATGCAAAGCTGTGGTCTGGAGGTCTGGTACTAGACCTATTTCTTTTTTGTGTGTGTAGTCATTTTTTTAGTTTTTAATTTGTTATTCAGTATTTGTTAAACAAAAACAGATGTGGTTATTAAGCCCATAATAAATAAATACAATGAAAATAAATCAGAGGTTTCNGTGTATGTCAACTCCAGAATTATTACTAACATAGCAATAGTTTAAGTAATTATTGTTCTATTCCTAACTACTAAGAATTTAAGCTTTGCATTAAGATAGAAATGGATTTAGGTAAATCAGTGTCAATTACTAAAGCTAGTATAGCAAATAATGAACAGATGCATCTTTAAAAAGGCATAACATGGGACATATTAAAATGGCACACACAGATAAAATAATGGACACAAATTATTTCCTTTGAAACACTAACGGCAAATCAGCAAGTCATTATCTTTTCGTAAAGCAGTCATTTTAATGAAGCAGATTTTTAGAACTAGTGATATGGGTCNCTCATTAGCTGAAAAGAAAATTCCCTCTGCTGAACTGTAAGACTATAATGACTGGGATGTTATATCACCTAGCCAAAAGGTATTTCAACGCTGAAGATGATGGGGGAGAGGGAACACAACTATGCAACAATGCAAAGAAAGACCAAACTGAATTGTCTTCAAAATGGTGACTAGAGCAAGGCGTTCCATATGGAGTCCAATGGGTGTACTGTAAAGACTAAATTCATATGAAACAAAGCTGACAAAGGAACTTTAATCATTGGCCACTAATANATACAGTGCAAGGGTGAAGTACAGAAGTGGAAATGGGCGGCAGATTATGACGAGAAAGGTTAAGAGCTATGAAGGGGTCTCATTTACTCATTTATTTACTTGCTTACAATGGATGAACTGAATGCAGTGCAGATGGGAAGTGCAGTGTCTGATATGTGGGGTGATTATACTAATGGTATTCAACTTAAAGTAGGCAAACTCAAAATTCTGAGGAAGAATGCGGAAGCATCAGTAGTGTCAGGGTTGGCTGCAGTGATTGCGATAACATGTCTGAAGGCATCTCTGACGCCTTCAAAATTAAAAATGCCCATTGAGATTGGTCCCATGCATAGTTTTACAAAGGGACCAACCAGTATAACCAACTGTGGGGCAGATCGGGAACACTGATTGGCACTGGCTTTATAGTTAACCAATCAGCTTTCTTTCTGCTGGCTGTTGCGAGAGCGTCGGTCTGTGTTTGAGCTGCCCCACACTATCTGATCCCAAGAGGGGGGCAATCTTTTTACTTCAAGAAAGAAGTAGAGACGTGGGAGAGGGGGACAATCATGTTATTACAGTATAGAGTAGTAGAGATGGGAGAGAGAGAGGACAATCATAGGGAGACAATTGTGTTACTGAGAGGAGCTGAGACAGGGGAGAGGGAGACAGTCATATTACTTCGAGAGAGAACCAGTGATAGGGAAGAGGGAGACAATTGCATTACAAAGCCATTGTGTCCCAAAGAGGAGGCTTTTTTGGCTGGTGTTATACAGTAAAGCTGGGCATCCACTACAACATTATCGTTGTAGTGGATATTGGTACAAATGAATGGGGCGATTTTCCCTAAGGAAAATCACCCCGTCTTCACACAATAGATAGATACCCAAGTGAGTGGCACTCCATGTATTGTAGAAAAAGACGCTTTACAAATTCATGCTTTGTGAAGCGTTTTTTCTACAATAAATAGAGTGCCACTCACTTTGGTATCTATATATGCAAATTTTGCTGAGGGTGAACTGTACTATATTTTANCAATATTTTTATGGAGTGCCATTCATCCGTTTTATATATATATATATATATAGCCATACTTATCTCTCTGCAGCCATGGCTGGGCACCGGAGAGATGCCCAGCTGCTCCTCTGCCGTTTCCTCCCCGGCTGGAGGAGTTCTGTATGCATGCAGATTTTTCAAAACCTTATTCATTTTAAGGTTTTCAGATTGATATTGTTATTTANGGTTTTCATGAGTTTTACCGTCATTTATTTTTCTTTAAGTGGCCATTCACTAGACGACTTTTAGCCAAAATATATGATAATCTTGCATTTTGACTAAAATCGTTGTAGTGGATGACAAGCTTAACTCTGGTAACTTCCTCTCTGCTGATGCACAATTTATCTATAGGAAGAATAATAGGCTGTGCACATGCTGGGCCATGTTGTATACATACATATGTCCCAACTGTGGTTCTTCCACATCTTAACTAGAAAAAACAGGTAGGGGCTATGTCCTACTCCATTACACTCACCTGTTTAATGCAGCACACTCCACTGATGAGGGAATGAAGCAATGAGAAAACGGCAATTAAATTGAAAGGAAAAGTGGTATAAAANGTTTCAACCTCTGTTGGACCATCCAACCAAAGTTATTGCTTAATAAAGATGAGTTTGGAACATTGTAGAACATATTACGATTAAATGTATACAAAAATACTACCACAAGATTGCACAGACAAAAACCAGCGGTGCTACCCAGGTTATCTACCTACATATACACACAAATTCAGAACAGGAAACTGTATCCTGCTTAGAACCTGTCTTTAGGGTGCACACACCTCTATAGCTTCTGAGGTCTTCAGTAGGAACCTTATGATAAAGCTCTCTTAGGTATACATGTCACATATGTTGTATAGTGAGGATGACACCTAAAACTTAGCATTTAATATATATTAAAGAAATAAAATTGAGAAATGTAAAAATGCCTCTGCCACAATCAGCTTCTCTAAATTAATTCATATACTTGACAAGTAAATTGGCAAACAAAGTGCTTGTGCATAAATCAAGAATTGATGAATATCAAGATTATACAAGGTGCTAAATGCAGATAGATAACACTGATATAGGGGTATTAAAGTGCTAAATAATTCCTCAAATAGAAAATGACCTCAGAGTTGAAGCGCCAGGCGAAACACGTGTAGAGGTTTCGGGTATGTGGGGTCATCCAGATGCACCTCGGCCTTTAATATATATTAAATGCTAAGTTTTTGGTGTCTTCCTCACTATATAACATATGTGACATGTATACTTGAGAGATTTATCATAAGGTTCTTACTGAAGACCTCAGAAGCTATAGAGGCGTGTGCACCCTAAAGACAGGTTCTAAGCAGGATACCCTTTGGTGTTCTGAATTTGTTTGTATACCATTTAATGTATTTGCTGCTGGAAAAACACACTCCTCTTCCACAAGAAATACTTCTTTAAATGCTATGAGGAGTANTTTTACTCCTGCTGAACAAATGGAGTGCGACCACTGGCTGAACATTAGAGAAGGCATATTTACCTTAAATGACTAGGTAAATATAAAAGCTCAGTCATAGAACTTATGCACAGTACAAAAACAACAAAAAAAGTTCAGAAACAAGAAAGGGAAAGAAAGAGAAATGAGAAAAGGTGAAGTATGTCCAGTAACATTAATACATAAATGGGTCACTTGTATAGTTAGGCAAATCTTTGTTATAACTAACATTTTGCCCCAAAACAGTTCTACAGAGCAAATAAATAACAATCCAATCCTGTATACTTTACCAAATGCAGTAAAATGACATCCTTAATCATTCATCCCTTCCCCTCTCTATGGTCAGCCAGTTTACATTAGTAGTGCTCATTTTCTGCTGTCCTTTTCCAAATATCTCCCACTGAACAAAACAATTAGGAAGTAACATTCAGAGTATTTTTCTTACTTCCCATTATCACTGTTGCATGAAAGCAACATCATAACCTGGTAGATTAACATCTTTAAATCAGGGGATAGATGCACAATCCCAAGTAAGTAACCTTATACTTGGATCAAACTTGCCATTCTGGAGGGTAGATAGAGCTATGCATGCAGCATTACATTGGTGCAAATAATGACAATGGGAGCAAGACTTGATGATATTATTCATACCAGAGCCAATGTAGGAGAGCCTATTGGNCATTCTAAACATCCAAAGTCAGTGTGAGTAGAATTGTGATTATTGGATGCATGCAGATTCGTACTTCAAGGCACCCCAGGTCTAGGCACCTGTGCAATTGCTCTGCTAACAATTGTATTTAAATATATACAAAGGGTGTAGTTTTAAGGGTATCAGCGGGGTACTTGTCACCATTGATGGTTTACACAGCTTACTAAGTGTCCCTGCACAATACAAACCTTTACTTGCTTTATCCACAGTTTGTATATCTTCCACAAAAGTTTGGATATCAGGAAAACTTTTTTCACACACTTCAGCCAAGAAATGAAGAAGCGTTGTTTTCTGATCTACGGATTTGGTGTCTTTTAGCTGTAGAGCAAGAAAAAAAGTATAACAATTATTAACAAAGAATAATAATTAATAACAATAACAAATATTGGTTGTGATCATATATAATAAAACTATAAACTAAACTAGAGACATGAACAAAACACCAACTAGCAATGGGAGCTGTATCCTGACAGACAGGATTAAGATTAAGCCTTAGTAATGCATGGCAAAGTAGAAGATGTTTGTATAAAGTCTTTGGAAATTCTGCTTTGTATCGCGAACTCTAAACCATTATAGAAAAGGATAGATGCCAATCCCTCTATAAATACATTGACTTGATTCATGGAGTGGGGAAAATATAAAAAACTAATCAAATCTTTAAATAAAAATACACCAACTATTGTAAATGATGCCTCTAGTCTAAAAACAAACACTATTAATTGTTCACAAATACCCCATTTTGTGTTTGGAGTGTACGCATATACAGAATTATTAAATTATATTTAAAATAATAAAGATAAATAGATGTATAAACTTCATAAACAACTAAAGACTGTGGGATTAATAGTGGGATTCAGATTATCAGATNATTATAATTGGGTATGCTGATGAAGATAAGGAAGTGGCAGATTTAACAAGTATCTGCTGCTAATTACAGTATAACAGACCAAGNGCTCTTTATTATTAGCATTACCAATTCTTCAAAAGAAGATTCAGCAGAATCAATAGAATTTTGCATGTTTTGAACCACTAACAAACTTTTTGGCAATGACTGAGTATATGCACGTTTAATGGACTGTTAATTTTTTATTGTCTATGAAATGTAGGATGTATTAGTACAAGAAAAACATTTATTGTACCTTTTTGCAGTAGTTTAATTGTTGGCTCTTATTTTGTCATATGTAGCATATGACTGCTTGCATTACTTTTCTATATGAACAAAAACACCCCCAAAGGCACCTTTTAAGTTGTCAAGTACCCTCAAGTTTTCAGGTGTCGCATGTGTGGTGTCACAGTCTCTATGTGAAGCACCAACACCAATTCACATATTAATCAAGTACCAAGCTATAATTCATCCAAAACTTCTTACAACTAATAAACTGTACTGTTAATTAGTCGTGTACTACAACACAAGACTGTATACTAAAATAAAATCAATATACTCTGTATAATCTGAATTACAGACTCCAAAGATGCTGGCTAGATTATCCATTGGGACAATTCTCCCAGTGTCTACAATCATCTTGGTACTAGGTTTTCCGATACTTACAAAATGCTAGAAGCGCTATGGATTTATTAAACACTATGTTAGTTGACTAAAAACAACACAATTCCTAAATTGCTGAGATGATCATTTTAGAGGTGGAAATGACAAAATATGCACTATGCATGTAGAATACAAAAGGTACTTCAGAGGAGACAAAAATGATTTATACAGAACAGCGGTTGATTGAAAAGCAGGTAAGTTCTTTCACAAGGCTTTCATAATATATATTGAGGGGTTCTGACAGAGGTGATCATACTTTTTTTGTTAAGTGACAACTTCCAACAGAACTCAGAGAAAAGCAATATGCCTTGTAGCTGCAGTAACATAGATAAAAGCTTTTCTCAACAGCCTGATAAAAATGAACAAATCTGCAAAGCGCAAAAGTTCAAATTATAATGAAGTGGATGGGTTTTATACTCTGAAAATTCTACCTTTTATATTTTTAAGCCTGTGATGGACCATAGCTATTGTGGGCTGTTAATGAGGAAGATGTCAGCAATGGGCCACCAAGCATGTCATCCCACAGAGATAATACGGGTACTGAAAAGATATATGTGCTCTCATGGAAACCTGTAGTCTGAAAAAAATGTTTTCACTTTGTTATTGCAAATTATGACAAAAGGAGTCCTCTAAAAAAAACGAACATATCAAGTGGTTTTAAACTTTGTATTATATAAGGATTCATTAGATATTGTACATTGTAACATATTAAAAATGATATCTACAGGGAGCACTGACAGAACACGTTTTCAGTATCTGCTATTTGGAACACAAGTGGAGCAATTACTGAACTGGTTTATAACACAAGGTGAAATGAACCAATATGTTACACTACAAAAATATGCGGTAACTAAATAATCCTTGCAAAATAAAGTAAAAAATAAGAGAACTGCACTGATATTATATCCAGGGCCAGCAGCAGAAATCTTGGGTTCCGGTACAACCAGATTTTTTTGGGCCTGCCCTCAATAGTGGTAACACTAGCCTCCAGAAGCTTGGGGCCCGTCACAGCTTTCCCCCTTGTCCCTTCCTGTCGCCGGCCCTGATTATATCATATAATCATCCAGACTTTAGGGTAATGTAAATAAAATATCAATAAAAAAAAAAGCATAGAGTGCAAATATAGTGCATTCTCTATAAAACATATTGGTCTGTACATATAGGCAAAGTTTTACTTTTCCTCAGCACCAATTCCACTGGGACACAGGACACCCTAATCTTTAGTCCATAATATAATGTTCCTCAATCAACCAACCTCAAGGCCAACTCTCCTCCCTGTCTGGATATGACCTGTCAGGTATAGTGAAGGCGGCTCCATCCTGGTCCTGACATCAATGTGCTTACATCGCAAACAGGTCTCATGATCAAGAGGAAATAACCGTGGTTCAAGCAAATAAGATGATTGAACTCCGCATGCATGCAGGACCCCCCCCCTTTCACACCACAAGGTAATATTCTGCAGGTGGGCGATACGTGCTGACGTTCGTTTCGCTGGAAACAGACTTGTTTCCTTGAATATTCTTGGGTACACTAGTGACCTATAGGGCATTAATTGAACAACACAATCTATTTCAACATACTCGGTATACCGCCAGTCATTTATATGACTGGAGTAGTATGCCGAAAGGTTCAACATATACCGGTCACCAAGGCAAATGGATTGACATGAAGGAGAAACCAAAATCCAAAAATTACCCCTAGCACCCAAAAATAAGTGTCTAATAGTTAAATAGAATAACCCGCAGCACATCTCACCCTCATGAGTACAGCTAAATAGACAGGGTAACCTGCAGCCCATCTCACCATCATGTTCAGTGATCAGTAGTCCCAAAGATATTTAATGATAAGTGACAGGCAAAGCCACGAGGTCCCTGTTGTATTTCCTGTTGGTGAACGATGGGCAGATCTTTGACACAGGCAACCTGTTATGGGCCTTCCACTGGATGAATTTGGATAACATCACATCACAATTTAGATGGGACTGTCCAGATTTATAGCCCTTAAAAGGGCAGGCCTTATGCGAAAGAATGTGTGGACCTTATTTTCAAATCAAACCAGCACAACGCCGGGTACAACTGCTAGTTTGATATAAAGAAAGATTGTGCGGTTTAACTCATTACAAGCAGCAGAAAATAAATATCTAAAAAGAAAAAAAAATCAGTCCTGTATATTCTTTTAGTGCATAACATGTTAAGTGGCTGCTGTCTCACCAATCTTGTAACTTTGATCATCTAGTTATATAAACATTATATATGCGCGTATGTAAAGATTTTTTGCTTCCAGAGTCTCCTTAACAAAACCTGTGAAGCAGAAAATATGGATTGAAAACCATTTTGTCTTATTAATTTTAAGCCCAGGATACCTAACACAAAAAGCATGATTGATTTTTAATTTATGGGTATATTGGGATTAAAACTTTCAAGCCAAACGAATGACAAAAAAAATGAACATAAATACAAAATGTGAACAGAAAAATTGAGCTGACTATGAAATGAGCGGCAAGAGAGAACTCAAGTGGCAGCAGATTACCATGTCGTCAGGGCTGAATGAATGCAGGAAAGCTTGTAATTTGTTAATAAGAAAAAAAAATAGAAGTAGGAAGATATCAATAGTCTAAGAAGAGTTAAATGTTAATTTAACTCTATTCCCTGATATAGTTAGTGCAATGTAGCAAGGGAATGACTTATTGCTGCATATTTTATTTAAAGTGAGCAATGCAAGTAACGTAAAATAAATTGACACATTACATTAATTAATTCCCCACGAACAAAATTACATCCTAAAGTCATTGCTGAAACACAACCTGCTTGGCCTGCCACTGAAACCACACTGGTACAGAGGTCCCATTACTGTGGATGTGTTATCAATGTTAATTGCCATAAAACCACATANAATGCTTCAAAATAATGGCCTTTGTGTAGATTCCATAGTGTGTATGGATGTCTGTAAAACTTTTCAGGCAATAAAACACATTACAACAACTCAAATATAAGACTTTTACTTGATATTTACTTAAGTATGCAAAGTTTTCTAGGCTATTACAGTCGCCGTCAAATGAAAAAAGTGTGAGGATAACTTGATCTTTGCATCTTTGTGACATGACATGCAGCAAGGTACAAAAGAATACCCCATCAAACGTGTAGGCATTGTGGTGACCTGCGTGCATCATGACTGATTACTGTTTATTTAAGAATGGCAGGGGAAGTGAAGCATCCCTGTGAAATGGCTTTACATTTACATGTATTACAGAGAATGCATTATTACTGTTTACTCTGTGCTTGAAATTACACATTCATATCAACCTTGGAATGATTACAATACAAACTAGCAGGCATACAGATAATCCCAAACAACAATAGCTTTCCCAGTACAACTAATGATTACGGTAGCTGTTGCTTGTGCGCGTCATTTGACGTTGTAAATATATGTAACATGACATGCAGGTAACACTTGTATACTATAAATGACATTTTATTCAGTTATGTATATTTAATAATACAATTATGTATGTTTAATATAAGAAATATTTTTTAATCACTATGCAAATAGAGACAAAAGACTTTTTACTGGGAGGATGAGGGACTGTGAGTGACAGTCTGTCTATAAGCAGGTATGAGATCCATGTTCTTGTTAATAGAAATACAAAACAATGACCTAACAATATATTGCCACACAATATGAAAATATTACTAGAATAATACTCACTTTGCAAAGGGAGCTGAGGTTAAATCCAAAGGTTTGTGCGTTTCTGGAACCAGCATTCATGTAGTTTCCTATGAGCAACACTATCTCTAGCAGTTTAGCGAAGCTTCTGCTTTTCTTTATCTCCTCGCATGCTTCACTGACAGCCATAATATCTGGTTTGATGTTGTTTACTTGCTCTTCAAATTGAAGGCGAAATAGAATTGCGTTGAGACGTGGAATGAGCTTCTTCACGCTGCTCATCTGATTAAAGAAAGGAATGTATTTTATGAAATAGCTATATAATTTTCTGCTTTAAACCGTTCTACAGGCACTAAGAGAATAGAAAGACTTTACTGTGCACCGTAATTATGAAGGACAACTTTGTGCCCAATGCTTCAGACTGCACATCTACAATTTTTATTCTGTAAAAAGTGAAACATAACCTTAGGCAGACCTGAAAATACCCAATAATGAACATTTAAATATAAACATCCTTTCCCCCAAATCTGTGTCACACATTGCATATGGAAGAATACACACCAAACGAAAGCCACCTCCTTATATCTTTTTTCCCTTTCTGACTAGCTAATCAGCTGATCTCACTGAGCACCTCTCCTCTTCTGTCTTGACTATCGCTGTCAGTAAGAAAGGTGAGTGGAGCCTATATGGGTTTGGCTAAGAAAACCAGTTCCATGCGACTCGCTTCCCACTTCTGGGCATGCACAGTGAAAACTGACTATTACCACATGTGGAATGCACAAATAACCTAACCTTGTTTATCAGGCTCAATCATTCTAAGAAACAGGCTACAAATATAGCCCAAGCACCATTTACACTAAACTCTGATTACAAACGGAGGGAAAAATGACAATATTACAAGATTCTCCACACAGCCATTGACTTCCCTTGGAAAAGTGGAAAGTTTTATCATTCACTATTCTGTCATTTGCCCTGCTAACATATGAATGCATAACCAGGAAAAGAGCAAATCAATTGCCAAACTCTGGTCCGCAAACAAAAGTAAATTAAACCCCAGCCTCTGTAAGTGCCTGTAAAGCAAATCATCAAGCATCAGAGCAATGCTTCAAACAACTAAATGAAAGGCAATACATTGCATTGTATGTATTCAAACAAGCATGCATCCCTCAATTAGCATATGAATATAAATAAATGTCTGTTGGCAATCTGCGAACACGTTAGATACAATGACATTAAAACCCCGGAAATTAGCTGCTGATTTCACCATCACTGTTGTGACCTCAGAGAACCATTGTAGATGATCCCAAATACTGAACATAGCGTTGAAAGGCAATTGAAAAGATGTCGGTGTAGTAATACCTAAAGCTAGCATTTATTAACTAAAATATCTGTGTGCAGTGCAGAAGGTACAGCATTTCCAGAGATCATTTATAAAAACTTTTGTGCATTTTCACAGTCATAATGACATCATTCTAGAAATACAACTGTACATAAATTATTTCCACTGTGACCTTTTAGATGAAAACCATTTATGGGAATTAGCACAGATAATACTGTATATCTCAACACCTTTTATATCATCGCTATAAAAAGCTGTCTAGCACTGGAGGGAATTTACATCTCTTTCATCCTCTGCTAAACCCATTCAGTCTGATAGAGTCACAAATGCAATTGTGTCATCTAACAATTCATTTTAACCGCAGAATTGTGTAACTTACCGTATTTATCGGCGTATAACACGCACTTTTTTCCCCTGAAAATAGGGGGCAAATGAGGTGTGCGTGTTATACGCCGATGTCTCCACTTACCTCATTTATCGGCTGCCAGCGGATGTCCAGAGAACGGAATCCTCTTTAAGGGATCCCGTTCCCAATAGTGCCTAGCGGCGGCGCAGCGCTGAC